>MQUG01000680.1:0-91914 GCA_007213375.1 Steinernema feltiae | reverse complement strand
CCAATTTTTGACGAGCGAGCCAGCTCGAGGCTCGGCTCGGTCGCCGTTTTTTTTAAATCGGCTTCTCTGGGCTTGAACTCGTTCTCTTTTATGAATACGCTAGATACAAGTAGTGAAAGTGCCCGCAAATGCTATAGAATTGAGTTGTGTTAGCTTACTTCATTCACTTACTTGAATACGGGAGACGTTGGAACTTTAGAAATTCGGGTTTCCGACAATTCTAAACAATGTCGGAAAATTACGACACGTTTAAAATATGCCTCATTAGGTTTGAAGTCGCTCTCTTTTGTGAATACGCTGGGTAGATGTAGTGAAAGTGCCGTAAATGCTATATAAGTGAGTTATGTTAGCTTACGTCTACTTACTGAATCTCAGAACCAATTGTGGTTTCACAACGTCTAAGCAATGTCGGAAATTAGCGACACTTTTAAAATTGTTGTTTACAGCCGCACCTCACATCTGCGCTTCGAAACGTTGCCTCAGCTGACAGCATACTCGAAACGAGTATTCGCAAATCTACAACCACCTGTGGAACGTGAAGAAAGCAGCTCAGTGCCGAAGACTCATCGATGGATTGAGCGTTTCCGATCTTCACCGCTTGAAGAATTTGAAAGATATCACGATGGAGCTCTACAAGCAATGCTGGAAGCTATCCGAGAACTCCGCGAAACAAGAAGAAATCAAGAAGCTGACAATGAACAAAAACTTTGTAGCGTCCGCCGCTTGTGCTCCACAGAGGCGCTCACAAAGTACCTCACCCGAATTCTTGCATGAACGACCAGGCTCCAGAAATAAAGTTATTAGTCTGAACCCTCGTGTCCAAGTGTTGCATTGCATACCTCCAAGCGCAGTTGTCGTTCTCACGTCCCTTCGTCTTGATAGACCGTATCCTCGTCGCGCGTGGAAGAGAACATCTCGAGAGCGAGATTATCGACCCCTTTGACTGATTCGTGTCGAGAGTTGAGCGAGTTGTAAGCGAACGCGAAGATAGCGCGTGTTGTGTTGTTATTGGTTTTACGTAGCGTAAAACCAATCTTTCAGGTCGGTTTCTGGAAAGCTCGGCTCAAGTACGATCCACGCATTGGTCTCTATCTCATCGCCGCAACGAGGAAAGCTCGGCTCACGTTTTGGCGACGAGTTTACCGGAATACACTGCGTGATGAAATCGAAATGTCGATTGAACAGAAAGAGGAGAGGAAACGACCACGTTGTGGTTGGTCAATCGCAGCTTTAGCGATCAGAGTTCAGCGATTTTCATAGCATCGCGCCACAGTGCGACGGTCGGTCTGTTGTGCCTAGGAGAAACAACGACGTGAAACGCGCACTTCTCTTGATCCTCTTTCGATGAGACTGAAGACCCACTCATCAATTTTGCCCAGATTTCGTCCCGATTCCCCGATTGTACTTTGCCTTATGCACAAACTAATGGACAAGAATATGTTGAATAGAAACGATTTATTATTTTTACTTTAATAACGTAGCTTATTTTCAACAACACATTTATTCTTCTGCCTGATTCTTTTTAGACGCGTTCTTGAGCTAGTCGACAGACGGCGCCTTTCTCGCAGATGCTCCCTCAGCCTCCTCTGCTCCATCCGCCTCTCAATCCGTAGACGGCGCTGTGTTTGCGCCAGGAACTTCTTTGGCTTTCCGGGACAACCGACAAACGAATTAATCGTTTTCGCCCTGTAGTTGTCAAAGAGATCTGTCATTGTCTAAATCACAAGTTGAATTTAGCTACAATAAGCTAAGACTTACACGGACATTTATGACGATCTCATAAGCAGGTGTTGAGATCAACACACAGAACATGCAGCACAGTTCCTGCATCGACAACTGGGTTCTAGAACGCAGAACTTGCGTCCATATCTGACCAACAGTCAGCCGCACTTCCTGTTGCGCAGCTATGCATAGCTGACATTGAGCTAAACAATATTCTAAACAACTAGAGCATTACATGTAGGGTTATTTACTGCAAAATGATACCGTAAAATTGAAGGAGAGGCGCGTAAAGTTGTTCGGGCTGATGTGGGAGTTTCAACCAGGATTGACTGAAACTGGGCGAATTCTTGGAATTACGACGTATTTATGGAAACGCTGTTCAATACAATGCGGTTGACACAACGAGATGATTGTAAGTGAGATGGTTCACAGCCAGCAAGAGTGAACAATTCACACAGAACTTCCAGTGAACACCAATTCAATGAACACTAATGCTGTTGACACAACTTTCAATACAATGCGGTTTGTTGCGTGTAGGCTACACCAAACAAAACACGGTCGCCCAAAAACGTAGAGGACTTCAAAACCTTTATTGCCGTCAACAATTATAACGACGCGTTACTCTTTGAACCGGATGACAAGAACAGACAACGGAGAACCGCGAAATTTTGTTGCGTGTTGTTTTTGCTGTGTGGTAATACACCTTTGGCGGATTCTGTGTTTGTGAGGCCAAGTTCAACGCACTCTTGAAAGCCGAACTTCCGTAAGAGCAATCAGACATCTTGAATTTATTTAAAAAAAACATTGAAATCATAGTTTGAAGGAGCGAGAGAAACCTGTTCAGAGGCTTTGTTTCCGCCGTTCAGGGTCACGCCCGTCCTTCCATTCACTCGCCGTATTTAAACCGGGCGAGCGCCGTCTAGTCTGAACCACAATAGCACAAACGGGTTGTGGAGCGCTTTTCGCATCGCTCGGGCGTTGTTATTCGCCTTCATTCGCCTTCAATTTCAGATACTTGGGTAATTATTACCATAATCACTGTCGAACTGTGCTGAGCACCGTATACGGCTGCAAGTAAGTGTTTCCTCGCTTACAAATTCGGTAGATTTTTTTCTCGGAAAGAAGATAGGGAAGGTCCGCAGCCAGGAGCAGACGTCGAGAAGAAGAAGAAAGTTCTCCCGACCTTTGTCACAAGTAAAGGTGAACCTATCGAAGCAGACATCCAAAAAAACATTATCCTAATCCTAACTCCGTATCCTAACTGCGGCAGGAGTGCCGAAGGCCAAGCAGTACTCATCCGGTCTAGACGACAGACTAATAGCTGAGTAAGAACACTGGTTATATCATGTACACCATCATGTCCACAAGCATTTCGAGCACATGGAAAGCTCATCAAGAAAAAGTGCTCCCCATCACCGCCACCCGGTGGAACTGGACAAGCGAGTTTTACGCAATTCTGCTACCTCTCCACCTCCAAAATGACCCAAAAGCTCAGAACAAGGTCTACACGTACATCCGAAGAGAGTACTTCGAACTGTGCCTCTCGATTGTTTGCAACGTCAATCCCTTCCGCGCAATTGCAACCAAAATCGACGCCATGAGGAAAGCTAAGCCCGAAAAGAAAGTGATGGAGTGGATCTACCCGCGACTGCTAGAAAAAGGATTCATGAACGACCAAACCGAAAAGCGAAGTACCCTAAAAGCGAAGCCAAATACCCTTCGCATTATGCGAAGGGTATTTGGCAAAAACCCCAAATTTCGGCAACCTCGCCAGATACCTGCGAAGCTACGGTGACTACATAGAAGACGAAGAAACCATGGATATCAGCGTTAAGGAACGGCACGGCACGCGACCAATTGCGGGGAAATTTGGAGTCTCGAAACGAAAGCAGAATCAGCTGTTCTGAAGCGGAAGCAGCTGACAATGAGTTGGAGAAGTCGATTATATCGTGAATGTCAAATTGAAAATGTTGCCTTGGAACAATTTTTGTGTGTCCCTGGTCGAACTAGTGTCTTTGTGAACGTTTAGTGTAAAATTTGAATTCGAGTGGATAAAACAAAAACAATAAACTTCCAGACGCCATTTCTTCCTTTGTCTCTTCTTTGTGGTTGCTGCCGAATATCGCGAGCTTCATGACGCGTTCTGCTTCCTTGAGGTCTTCGTCCTCCTCGTAGCTCGCCTTTGACGGTTTGACGCAGCGCGGGTGTCCAGGGGTGCCAAAGCTCTCGTTGAGTTGGGTGCGGACTCGGTGTGCCTTGATTGCACGAAGCATCGCCTCAAGTTTTCTTCCATAAGCGGCAGCATCAAACTCGTATTCGAATCTTCTTGCGTGGGTGACGATTTCTTCCCCGGTAGCCGTGTTCCTTGATCGCTTCGCCCTCGGGCAGTTTCGGGCTCCCGATCGCTGCTGATCACCTTCTGGAGCATCTTGATGACCTCCGTAATCTTCTTATCTGACCGAGCTATAAGAGTTTTATTTATGACCCAAAACACGATTTTTAACTTACTTGTCTCTGTACTGTTGCGGCGGGAGGAGCTTGGCGTCGGGACGGCTTCGAGAACAGCGATTTCACTTAGAGCTTTGGTTTCGACGCCATCTTCTCTCGACTCGGCATCTTCTCCATGTTCCCAGCCTTTTGGTGCGAGTACCAATGTCTCAGCATCATTGAGCGAGTCGGCGGGTTCTTCGGGATCTTCCTCGGCTCCAGGCGAGCTCATGATTCCTTCACCGGGCGCGGGGTCTTGAGGACCTTCTTCAGATCTTCGCGAGCTTGGCGAGTTCTCCTGGATTTTCTCGGCCCCATTGGCTTCTACTTCTTCGTTCCGGCTCTCCATGAGCAGCTGAGGTCCCTCGGAGTGACCGGAGTAGGTTGCAGAAGTGGGCATCGGAGGTTCGGCTGGTCCTGGCGAATCGCCGAATGACCGGCCGCTCGTTTCTTTTATGCGGGGCAAATTGGTCGTCTTCCGATTGGTCAGACATTTCAGACTGGTTGGCTTTCATTTTTAATAGTTTGGTCGGGCAAGCGGTCGCTGCTCGTTTCCTAGGGGTTTTCGCGCTTTTCAGGTCGGTTTCTGGAAAGCTCGGCTCAAGTACGATCCACGCATTGGTCTCTATCTCATCGCCGCAACGAGGATTGTTTCTTCAACCGAAATTCTCTGAGATTACAGCTGTAACGTTGCACCCGAAGAAGAGCTTCCTGATTGGTACATGGACTTTTAACTCCTCGCTGAAATTGTTTCCAATGTAACAAATAAAGGCATTTTAAAAGCATAAAGTCATTGTGGCGGCCGTACTAGAGCTAATCAAACGCGCCTGTCCTTAAAACATGGCCGTATTCTTAGTCTTACACAACTTTTTCTAGGTTAAGCGACTCGAAGATGTCCTAGGAGACGGAAACAGTGGCTTCCGGTGCGTGGCACAATTTGTTATAGTGTTATGGGTGTTACCGATACTGTTGGCAACGCGCGACGACATTGACGACTTGCGTTTTCAAATTCAAGAGCTTAGAGCGGCGCTAGACAATATTCTCACGACCAGCGCTTTTCTCAATATAGTCCCAACGCTAAAGCTCATCACATAAACAGTGTGACAGTAGTTGAGGCCCACAAAAAGTCTGAATGCGAACGCCTCAGGCGCAAGTCGAAGCATTACGAGTTCAAAACAAACGCCTGTTCCACTTGGCGCACCCTGAGACTGAGAATTTCCGCAATCCACGCAGCTGCACTTAACGTTAATCAGACACCCCATTAATCAGACAAGATGCAAAAAAGTTTGGAGCGATTCCGATACTTTTGTCTTAGGCTAATTCTTAGCCCTAAGACAGCTTAAGACTAAAACTCAACTTGTGAATATCTACCCTTAATGTCAAGATTCGAAAGTTGAAATTCCGTGTTTCTGGGTTATTTTGGATGGCCAACAAGATTCAATTCGAAATTCTGACACCGAGCACATAATGACTGTTAAGAACGCTTTTCTGTTTGGAGAATTTAAAATATTTTTCAAATATTCAATTCAAAAAAATTGAAAATTGAACAAAAAACTAATGTGGCTGACGTTGGCGTCTCGGCGTCTCCGCCTAAAGTTGCGGAGACGCCTATCTCATGATAGCGTCGTCCTCTCCACCGGTCCTTTGTATGAGGGTGAAAACAAATGCTATTGATTTTTCGTAAAACGCGCCAAAAGAGAGCAAAACAGAGGACAAGGAGGGTGAGGCGACGCGACTGTGCGAGGCCACAGCGTCTTCCTCCACGGTGCTCTGTCGCGACAGCCGCCATTTGCGCCGTTCTTTGTTTCGCGTTGCACATTACTTTTTTTATCGAGCGTGTATCGAGCTCGAGATGTCAGACTTGCTGTTCCAACAACTTATGTTGTCGTCCTATTTCAGAAATTAAACCAAAATTGCTTATTTGTCGACAACCACTGAGAACCGACTTCAAATTCAGGTAACTCAGTTCTGTTTATAGTGAATCTTAAAAATAATTGGTTTTGTGCTTTTCTTTCTGTTTTCTTCCGCAATCCGACTATTTTCAAATGTTACCGTGGAATTCATGATTTCGAACATACTTTTGGTCGCCTTTTGTTTCAAAATACCGATGTTAAGAGGCACAAATACAGCCGCTCATTGCTGTGCTTTGGGTGAAAAAGTGAACATGGACTCTTTAGTAGGAATTGTTTGACTTTACATTTTACTCCTCCAAAGAAACGTTCAGCCGAATGTCGCTTGGCGGTTCTATTGAAGCCGCAATCAATTGATTGATTACGGAGATGAATTGGTCCTTCTGTGGAGCCTTAATTTCAAATCCAAAATCAGAAATTCGATCATGGAATGCCTTCATCTTCGCTTCAATACTTTTCTCCTTCATTGTGTTAAGCTCACTCTCTGTGAGCCCAGAAAAAGCAGCTCGAATTTGAGCTTTTTTCTTTTCGCTCATAAAATGGAAGCACCCAGGGACTACTCTCAGGAGATAGTTGGACTTTTCTAGCGGTGCAAATATAGCTCTCCAATCCAAACAATGAACGGGCCCTGATTGCCAGATTTCTAAATGACGGATGTTAGATGAAAAGTAGTAAAATTATAAATTACGCATTGTTTGTCGCCTGCGACGACCCTTTCCTCCAAAAAACACTTCAGTAGGTCTTCTCGCTGGATTTTGGGGAGTTCGGTTTTTGACTTGGTCGCCCCTGGCTTGACCTGCTCCTCCGGCGCACGTTTCTAAATAACCAGAGCATGAAATGTGGAGTTATTTACTGCAAAATCATACCGTAAAATTGAAGGAGAGGCGCGTAAAATTGTCCCGGGTGATGTGGGAATGTCAAACAGGATTGACTGAAAGTGGACAAATTCTTGATATTAGGACGTATTTATGGAAACTTTCTTCGATACAGTGCGGTTGACACAACGGTATATGAGATGTTTCACAGCTCGTAAGAGTGAACAAATCAGTAAACACGACAATGCTGTTGACACAACTATCAATACGCTTGTTTTTATGTCAACATAATTGTATTGGACGCAGTTCCTATAAGCAGCTTGCAATTTTAGGAATTCGTCCAATCGTGGTTTAAAAGGACGCGAGTAGTATACACACCAAATATCTTTTACACTGAAACATCGATCATGATATGTTCAACATGCTCACGACTCGTCTGAACGCGAAATTGAGGATGGCAGGAGGCGCAGAAAAGGACCCTTCCGGTGTTCGACAGCAAGTTGCCCGAGTTTCTAAGTTCTTTTTTTTTGTGATGGAAGGGAAGGAGTCAATCGGTCCGGATTTATTCGAAGCCAGTAAGCGAAGTGCAATGAGTTTTGGTTATACACGCATGTGTTTAGAAATGCGTATCCCGGTTTTTGTGGAAACTTACTTGAAGATAAACGTAAACTACGACACACTACGCCAGATCTTTCGCTGTGTACAATTGTGGTGCCGAACAACGAAGTCTACCATCGCTGCTGCTCACATGGAGCTTTTTCGACAATTCTCGGCTGATGTTGACATGCATCACGAAATGGTACAGACTCGAGCCGACAAGCAGAAGGCGTTGGATATTGATGGTAACAGGCAAATTTTGACGACCTATGGCAAAGCGCTATTATTCCTTCACGGTGAAACCTATAAAGCGCTCATCTCCACAATTCGACTCAATGCTGCGGAGAACTGGAACAGAACGGACTACGTGTTTATTCTCGGAGCCGTAATCACGCAGATCGTATTCAAGAATCATTCTCGAGCCGAGGTAACGTCATTTTTATGTCAGTTTTAATCAAGAATAACCATCATAGATTGCTTATAACGTGGCCACAAAAGCTCCTGAGTTCAGCATTTTAAGGGGCAATAACGTGATCAACACAACGGAGTTTGCGACGACACCTTTCATAGGAAAATTCGAAGTTCCTGTTGGCCATAAGATTCTGATCGGAAGCACTCACATCCAGGGCAACGGCGTCCACAACATTTTATCGCTTACCCCGGCTAAGGTAATTTGCTTTTTGAAGCAATCCTAATTTAAGCATTACAGATTGTGCGTTATGATGTAGCTGAAACTTGGCAACATTACATTTACGGATCTCGTAAATTCATGTCGGAAGGCAAATCGAATGGGCGCACCATTGAACTTAACAATATGGAGCCTGAAGAATGGAGTTTTATCAACGAACCTCTTCTTTATGTCGACAAGTTTCAGTCTTACATAGTCTCTGTCGCTCTTGTCGCTGTTGTGGGTCTGGTTCTCTTAGTATCTTGCAAGCGAGCCTTCTGTTGTTAAACTCTTTTGTTGTTACTTTTTAATGTTGAGATAAATTGTTGTTGTTTAGTCGTATGTGAGCGATGAGACAGATGGACGTGAATTTGAAAAATTGATGAACGGACTTGGCGTTCAAGTCGTCCGGCGCCAAGTCGTCCGGCGCCAAGTTGACCTGGCGCCAAGTTGTTCAGCAGATTTCATTGCCAGTCCAACAAGCAGCGACACAGATCGAGGCTTCCGGTCGATGGCGCTCTGGCAGTAGTAATCAAGCACTTCGGTTTTTGTGTGAGCAGTTCAGAGTCGTCAGTCTCAATAAGGGTGATCCGAACATTGTAGCATTCAAGATCACTGTTAGAAAACCTAAACAAACCTTCTTAATGCGCAGTTGGTTTAAGCTACTCACTCAATTTCGCCCAAGTCCACAGCAGCCGTCCGTGCGTTGTTTAATTCCTAGAAGATGAATCCCGCGCAAACAACTACGCAAAAAGCAGTGATGGCCCAGTTTAGGAGTTTCATCTGAAAAGTTCGACGTATTGACGTAGTGAACTTTAATCTTATAGCGGCTGATATGATACTCAGGCATGCAATGCGGGCCCGCCTCTTTCCCATGCACTTTGAGATACTGTTTGATCGTGCTACGAACTTCATGCCTGATTTTCGAGAGTACAGTAATTACGATTATCGCATTGCTTTTTTGGAGAAGGGAAGATGACTTTGGCGAAATTTTCACCATATTACCGTGCCTGTTAAAATCGGTATAAACGCTGAAGCGCGCGCACCGCTTCATCGCAAATGTATCCTCATTGCAACGTTTCAAATACGTGCGTGTGTTGGCTCATTGGCAGTGCGCAGTGTCTGAGTTTGACGCCAGATGGTGTCGTCTCTTTTGTGTTGTGTTTTCTGAACGACCGGTCGTTTCAGTGTTTCGAATGACTCCGGAGCGGACAGAAGACACACACACAAACATACATTTGAAATCATGAATTCCACGGTGACATTGAAAATAGTCGGATTGACGAAGAAAACAGAAAGAAAAGCACAAAAAGCACGTGGAGGAAGACGCTGTGGCTTCGCACAACGCACAGTCGCATCGCCTCACCCTGTTTGTCCGCTCTTTTGGCGCGCTTTTGGCGTACCAAAAATCAATAGCTGAAGTGCACGGCTCTACTAGCGAATCGGGGCGAAAACCAAATTAGAGGGCCATAACTAATAGAGAGAGGCCATAATTCGGAATAAAGGCTAAAACTAAATCAGAAGGGCCATAATTTGGAATGAGGGCCAAAACTAATTGAAAACTTGTTTTGATTGCTATTGTCATTTATTGATATGCTACTGATTACATATTACATCATGGCTGCAGTACGATCAACAAAGATAAAATGTCTGCTCTTAGTAGGAAGCCTAGAGAATTCTGGTGGGTCTGGTGAATTTTACGAAGCCTTGTGAATGGCTCGCTGCGCTCGCGCAAAATTCACTAGGCAAACCCTGCGGTAGCTCCTAGGCCTAAGCCTGCTCTTAGTACGAAGCCATCAATTAATTTCTAAAAACCCCAAACTCAACAGATTTGCTACTAAGCCTGGTAAGTCAGAAAACCTGCCAATTCATTATTGATGGATACGTACTAAGAGCAGGCTTTGGCTCGGAGCTACCGCAGGGTTCAGGCAAACCAGTTATTCCAACTGGGACGGCTAATCTATTTTTGGGACGGCTAATGTGGATTGGGACGGCTAATGTAAAATATAGCCGATTTTTTGTCTGTTGTTTGTAAAGCACTAGTTTTGGGATATAAAATGGTATGCGGATAAGTTAAAAATGTTTTGGCCCTCATTCCGAATTATGGCCCCTCTAATTTAGTTTTGGCCCCGATTCGCTAATAGAGCCAAGTGCACTTCCACTGTCGCTTTTTCCCGTACGAATAGGCCTAAGTCATATCTCTGTAACTCGGGTAAAATCATATTATTAAAAACCATTCTAGGATGATGACAGCGTGTGGTTGACCGTGTGGTTTGACAATGGACTTGATGCTTCAAGTTCAGTAACCTTCTTTAGGTTGTTTTATAATTTTAGTCGGAAAACGACTTTGATTGCGTCAGCAAAAAGTCAAGATTTTGATCATTTTGCTCCACTAAAACGCAAAATATTGAGCGTTTTACAATCCATTCTCAACTTGCCACTTTTTTGTAAACCGTCACTTTTCTAGGCGCCCGCCCCGAATATCAAAACGAAAATGGATAATTTTTGGTCATTTTTCTACAACATATCGCAAAATGCTTTTTTGAGAGACATTTCCAAATTCCACAGAATTTTAAAAAATGCAAAGAAAACAAAACTTTTCGCTACAAAACTTATTTTTTCATGCCGAAATCACCGTACTTCTATGCAACGCGACATTCTCTATTAAATGAGCCCAAAAACAACACCTGTAGCCCCACTAAAACGCAAAATATTGAGCGTTTTACAATCCATTCTCAACTTGCCACTTTTTTGTAAACCGTCACTTTTCTAGGCTCCCACCGCGAATATCAAAAATAAAACGGATAACTTTTGTGCGTCTATCCTTTCTCTACAACATATCCAAAAACTACTCAAAGAATCGCAAATTTGTTGACAAAAGATGTTTTTTGTAGCCTTGTGTTCAAAACGGCCATTTTTTCGCTTGATTTCCCCATAAGACCCAAAAGTTTCACTTTTTCCAAAACTTTTTAACCTCAAAAACTACTTTCCTACTTTATGAGTCCTACCGCGAAAATATTTAAAATATGCAATACCACACCCCTAAGGATCACTCATGCCAAATTTGAGCCCAGTCGCACGAAACAAACACAATGATTACCTCAGGACGACGACGACCTTATTTTCTTTTTAATGGAAAAAAATGGCTTACTGCTGCTCCCACATGGCTGTGCTTGCCTCCTTCGAAATGTTCCAGGAGGTCGTAGACCGAGTCGCTGAATGTGCTCACGAACAGCACAAGCCGGTCAGGCGGATCTGGTCGCCGCCCTAGGCGTTTTGAGCGAGATCAAAACGCAATTTCAGATTGGTTCAATAGTGAAGAACACAGCGATTGAGCTAAACAATATTCTAAACAACCAGAGCAAATGAACAGTGAACACGAGTGCTGTTGACACATTTTTCAATACAATGCGGTTTGTTGAGTGTAGGTTGTGTACAGGCGAAATCATGCCGAGTCCTGGATCTACTGGATGTACGGATCTAGGTGGACCTACTCGCTGGTTTACTCACTTGCACGGTGTCTTGTCCAGCACGAATTACTCAAAGCTATGCGTAAACAACGCAGTAATTTCAGTTTCCTTGTATGCTTTGTGACATTCAAACCACTGTTGTAAATATCAGGCAAAAGCTAAAGAAAGTTGCCCTTATCGATTCGATTTCAATTGCGCGCCAAAACTCGTGGCGAGGCGACTGCGGCCGTCGAATTCGTAACCGCCGGTCGAACCTCTCTGCCCTCAGTTTTCTGTTGTCGTGTCTTTGCAGCTGCCAACGTTTGTGTGCGCATTGGCTACTTTTCTCCGTTAGTTTTTTATCGCGCTCGTTGCCACAGAAACACTCTTGTCACGGCTCATTTTAGGGCTTAAATCAAAGTAGCTCGTGCGGCCATCGATCTCTGTTCAGAATTATATTCAAAAGAAATATTTATGGTTTTCTTCTTTGCTATATTGCGGCTTGCGGCTACTTTATTAGTGCTGCTTTAAGATTAGATCCACTATCTTGCAGAATTTGCAAGTTGGAAATAGGCTTGGCGTTCTAAATTTCAAGTTGAGGAACATGAATTGACCGTGGTTTGCTACTTATTTCGCCTGCACAATGTTTTGCGCAGCCTACACTCAACAAACCGCTTTGTATTGTGAGGATTGCACTACCAGATCTATCAATTTAGATTCAAGGTTTTGTGAAATTCCGGAGTAGGGACGAGTCTACAACGTCCGCCGGTTTTGCTCCACAGCGGTGAAACATCTCACTTACAATGATTTCGTTGTGTCAACCGCATTGTATTGAACCGCGTTTCCATAAATACGTCGGGATTCCACGAATTCGGCCAGTTTCAGTCAATCCTGGTTGAAACTCTGACATCAGCCCGAACAACTTTACGCGCCTCTCCTTCAATTTTACGGTATGATTTTGCAGTAAACAGTTCTAATATTTAGCTCTCGATCTTTAGATTAACAAAGGCCAGCTCCCGTTGAGAGTGCCTTGTGTGCAGATATTTTAATAACTGTATATTTTATGATCTGGTTGTTTAGAAACGTGCGCCGGAGAAACAAGCCAGGGCCGACGAACTTATAAACGAAACTCCCCAACTTTTTGTGAAGCCGTCATAACTGATGTTCCGGATCCCCTCATGGACATTTCGATGCGCTACACCGACGCAAAGAAGAACGAAGTCATTCAGGGGATATCATTCAAGTAACAAATGCGGATCTCACTGAGGAGCACTGAGGAGCAGTTTTTTGGAGAGAATCGACTCTTGGAATTCGCAGTCGGTGAAGCCGATCAGGCTTTGTTGTCGCCGTATGGAACATTCCCGCCGAAGAACGAAGTCCGGGCTTTTTTAAATGTGAGTATTCTACATTTTTCATAGTAAACAGAAATTGTAAACAATGTCGGAGATTTGCGACACGTTTATATCATTTTTAATTTAATTAGGCTTGAACTGAGCCGCGAGCCGGAGATCGAGCCGGCCGGCTCAATAAGCGGCTCGTGGCTCGTCTCGCTCCAATTTTTGACGAGCGAGCCAGCTCGAGGCTCGGCTCGGTCGCCGTTTTTTTTAAATCGGCTTCTCTGGGCTTGAACTCGTTCTCTTTTATGAATACGCTAGATACAAGTAGTGAAAGTGCCCGCAAATGCTATAGAATTGAGTTGTGTTAGCTTACTTCATTCACTTACTTGAATACGGGAGACGTTGGAACTTTAGAAATTCGGGTTTCCGACAATTCTAAACAATGTCGGAAAATTACGACACGTTTAAAATATGCCTCATTAGGTTTGAAGTCGCTCTCTTTTGTGAATACGCTGGGTAGATGTAGTGAAAGTGCCGTAAATGCTATATAAGTGAGTTATGTTAGCTTACGTCTACTTACTGAATCGTTTATATCATTTTTAATTAGGTTTAAACTCGTTCTCTTTATCAATAAGCTAGTTAGTGAAAGTGCCCGCAAAAGCTATACAAATGAGTTGTGTTCGCTTGCTTGATTCGGCGCAGGGACACTTCGGCGCGAGGTCTTACCAGCTCAAGTCATGTTCAAATTAGGTCATATTCGAGGCTTAGGCTTTCTCAGAACCAATTGTGGTTTCACAACGTCTAAACAATGTCGGAAATTTGCGACACGTTTAAAATTGTTGTTTACAGGCGCACCTCACATCTGCGCTTCGAAACGTTGCCTCAGCTGACAGCATACTCGAAACGAGTATTCGGAAAATCTACAACTACCTGTGGAACGTGAAGAAAGCAGCTCAGTGCCGAAGACTCATCGATGGATTGAGCGTTTCCGACCTTCACCGCTTGAAGAACTCACGATGGAGCTCTACAAGCAATGCTGGAAGCTATCCGAGAACTCCGCGAAACAAGAAGAAATCAAGAAGCTGACAATGAACAAAAACTTTGTAGCGTCCGCCGCTTGTGCCGAAATTCTCTGGGATTACAGCTGCAGCATTGCACCCGAAGAAGGGCTTCCTGATTGGTACATGGACTCTTAACTCCTCGCTGAAATTGTTTCCAATGTAACAAATAAAGGCATTTTAAAAGAATAAAGCCATCGTGGAGGCCGTATTAGAGCTAATCAAACGCCTGGCGTTGAAACGAGGCCGTATTATTAGTCCTACACGACTGTTTCTAGGTTAAGCGACTCGAAGATGTCTTAGGAGACGGAAACAGTGGCTTCCGGTGCGTGGCAGCGTAAATTAATACGTAATTAAATTAAATTTGATTAATAAATGTTGAATTTAAAAAGTTTGGATCGTCCGGATATCGAACCATTTAGAGCAATGTTTTCAGTACAAACGTGTACTTTCCGCACACTTCAAGGTCATTTCATTCAATTCGAACGCAACAGCAACATGATCACCCCATTCAGTCAACAAAAAATCAATCGAACGTGCGACATTTCGCAACAATCGCCGGTCGGGTCGGCGCGAATGCAACTTTCCTCTTTTTCTCCTTCGCTGCCATGTAATGGCACCCGCGCGCGATCTCAAAATCTCCACTGTGGCGGAGATTGTCCGCGCCTACTCTTCCCATCGAGTCTTTTTCGTCTCGCAGCTCCACGAGATCCTCGAAGACCGTTTTGGCGAGGGAGAACGGCACGGCACGCGACCAATTGCGGGGGAAATTTGGAGTCTCGAAACGAAAGCAGAATCAGCTGTTCTGAAGCGGAATTTTTGTGTGTCCCTGATCGAACTAGTGTCTTTGTGAACGTTTAGTGTAAAATTTTAATTCGAGTGGATAAAACAAGTCTTGATTTTGACTGAAACTAGCCTAGAAAAGGCAGAGAACAATTATTTTGCGCTAGTTCTTTTTGCGTTCCGCGCCAGAAACTCAACTATGTTTTCCAATTATAAGCATCCCGAAAGGGACGGAGTTCCAACATTTTCATCTCGCCACATTCGTTCGAAAGAGCGGATTCAATGTTTACCTCAAATATGGGTAATTAAACCGGCGACCTAAACGAGTGTTGTTTATGCAATGCAGAGGCAATGGTCGCTAGTGAACGGTACGTCGGAAACAGCAAAGTTGAAAAATGTATCGTGACTGAAATGGGCGGCAAAACCAGTGCGCATTGTTGTGATATGCGGAAACAAAGGTTAGATCGTCTGTTCAATTTCTGGCGCGGAACACGACGCAAAAAGAAAAGCTCTAAGGCATGGAAAGGCTTAAGAGGTTTAGCTATCGCTTTTCGGTCAGTCTCTTGATGTTTGGCTGCACGGACTTGCTTCCTAAAAAGCGCATCTAGTGCAATCCTATCTAATCCGTTCGATTCCGGACGTTCGGTTTCGACAGCCACTTCCTCAGTGTCTGAGGGCGACTCGGATTCTGAGACAGGTATCTCAAGACTTCTTTCGACTTCGATCAATGGATCAGTTAAGTCGAAATTTTCCTCATTGTTAACGTCATTCTCAACAGCGGGTTGTTCAACACTAATGCTCTGAACCGCCTCAACCCTAAGGCTCGCATTCCGAGGATCAATTGATACCATGGGTGCTGCGACGTTACGTCTAATGAGTGCGCAATGCTTACTTTTGAGTGCTTTGACTGTCCTACCGCTCGAGTTCTCAGTTCGAGTTTCAGACCACTCCGTAAACGCGCTGTGTACATTACTCCACGCGATCCGACCGTCAATGGAAGTGAATTCAGTGACAAGTTCAGACAGGCGGCTCTCCGATTCCGGAGTCCACCTTGGAGCTAGAGGTCTACGACCTCTGTAAGGCGCTTCCCCAGTGATTAACACTGGTTCCGCGAGGTTCACTATTGCTGCCTTGCGACAACAACAGAGGTGAGCTGGAACTAACCGCACAGTCTTGCGACTGGTTCTTCAGAACCTCAGAGGTGGGTTTTCACAGGAGTCAATTGTCGGCTGAGCCTCCTGTACTGCTCTCCTTCTAGTCCGCCCCACGCTCGGACCAGAAGGCTGCCTATTCGCCTCAGGGCTAATACGGCGCCCTGACCCTAGAATCACTCTATGATCAGTAAAAGAACTTTTCATAGTTAAGCCGGCATTGACCAGACCAAAGCACGTGTGGCAGTGTGTCGGTGACTCCTGCTTTTAGTTACCTCAAACTTGGGTAATTAAACCAACGAGAACGTTGCGCTGTGGCACTAGGCGTGCAAGCGACCATCCCAGCGCACCGGTTCGACTCGTGGTGCGCCGTGGGACGGCCGGCGCAATCTCCAACAATCTCTGCAGCGCGACTAGGCGACCAAACGACAAAGAATATAGACTGTTGTGTAAATAGAGTGGGCAAAAACTAAATATTGCAAAAAGCGATTATATCGTGAATGTCAAATTGAAAATGTTGCCTTGGAACAATTTTTGTGTGTCCCTGGTCGAACTAGTGTCTTTGTGAACGTTTAGTGTAAAATTTGAATTCGAGTGGATAAAACAAGTCTTGATTTTGACGGAAACTAGCCTAGAAAAGGCAGAGAACAATTATTTTGCGCTAGTTCTTTTTGCGTCATGCTGTGGGCTGCTGGTCCGTTTTTGTCCTGAGGTCGAGATGCCAGAAACTTGGCTTGAAGTTATAAAGACATTAAAGCAAGTGGTTTATAGGTTAATAACATTTTTATTAGAAAAAGTTATAGGCACAATTACAATATCACGGGTCTTCAGATGTGTCCGGTTCTTGATCACCTCCTCTTCCAGACGCCATTTCTTCCTTTGTCTCTTCTTTGTGGTTGCTGCCGAATATCGCGAGCTTCATGACGCGTTCTGCTTCCTTGAGGTCTTCGTCCTCCTCGTAGCTCACCTTTGACGGTTTGACGCAGCGCGGGTGTCCAGGGGTGCCAAAGCTCTCGTTGAGTTGGGTGCGGACTCGGTGTGCCTTGATTGCACGAAGCATCGCCTCAAGTTTTCTTCCATAAGCGGCAGCATCGAACTCGTATTCGAATCTTCTTGCGTGGGTGACGATTTCTTCCCCGGTAGCCGTGTTCCTTGATCGCTTCGCCCTCGGGGCAGTTTCGGGCTCCCGATCGCTGTTGATCACCTTCTGGAGCATCTTGATGACCTCCGTAATCTTCTTATCTGACCGAGCTGTAAGAGTTTTATTTATGACCCAAAACACGATTTTTAGCTTACTTGTCTCTGTACTGTTGCGGCGGGAGGAGCTTGGCGTCGGGACGGCTTCGAGAACAGCGATTTCACTTAGAGCTTTGGTTTCGACGCCATCTTCCTTCAACTCGGCATCTTCTCCATGTTCCCAGCCTTTTGGTGTGAGTACGACCGTCTCAGCATCATTGAGCGAGTCGGCGGGTTCTTCGGGATCTTCCTCGGCTCCAGGCGAGCTCATGATTCCTTCACCGGGCGCGGGGTCTTGAGGAACTTCTTCAGATCTTCGCGAGCTTGGCGAGTTCTCCTGGATTTTCTCGGCTCCATTGGCTTCTACTTCTTCGTTCCGGCTCTCCATGAGCAGCTGAGGTCCCTCGGAGTGACCGGAGTAGGTTGCAGAAGCGGGCATCGGAGGTTCGGCTGGTCCTGGCGAATCGCCGAATGACCGGCCGCTCGTTTCTTTTATGCGGGGCAAATTGGTCGTCTTCCGATTGGTCAGACATTTCAGACTGGTTGGCTTTCATTTTTAATAGTTTGGTCGGGCCAGCGGTCGCTGCTCGTTTCCTAGGGGTTTTCGCGCTTTTTGACTGGTTCAGGACGGTTCATCGACCATGTCTTCGACGAGCTGCAGAAATCGGCAACCGTCAGCACTACGGAGCTTCTGCAAACATGATATTGCGATCGTTTCGAGGTCCTGGTCGAGGTCGAGATCGATCGTCCAAAATCTCTTTTTTAGACGACAGTACCAACTGGTCTGTCTTCACAAAGAATTGTGGAAACTTCCAAGGATCGTCCTCGACGTCGTCATAACGACCAAGGTGCGCTTTTCGTTCGGTTATTATTACTTCAATGTGGTTTTCCAGGCATCACTGATGTTCCACAGAACTTCATAGATAAGCACTATCACTCCTGTGATAGTGCGCATGTTTGTAACAAGTCGGTTGCTATGGGCTTCCATTTTTACGCTTTACGTCGGATCGCGCGTAAATTTCCACAGGGAAAAGCGCGACAGGAGCCTCAATCGTGGATTGTCTCGTCAATTTTCAACGGCGAATGCCAGACGGCGCCCTGCTAAGTCAAATTTCAAACGTGAACAGATTGTACAATTATTTATCCAATAATTATGCCGAGCGTGAGCCCGGTGGCCGCTTTCAACGTATTTCCTTTCCAGTAAGGCGTAGTCCCGGGCTGCGTTCGCGTCCATGTAGACTCGAAACTCCACAAGGCTTTCTGCTTCCTTGTGAAGTGTTCTAGGTGGGCTCCCTAGAGCCACACGCTTGCAGCCATACTTCACCACTTCAAATAAAACAATGAATACAACATCAACTAGAAACACTTACGCCTAGGAATGTAGTCGGCACATAAAAACATGTGGTTACGCGGTACCACATCGAAGTGGACCAGATGACCATCACGCGGCTGATGGTTATGAAATAACCCTCCTGCGACAATGCAGCATGGGTCGTTTTCGTTCTGGTGTATTCCGCTCTTGGTTACTCCCTTTTTCATCGTCTTTGTAACACTATAGAAAGAATGAACATAAAATGCCATTGATTACGCGACCTACCTTCGAAATTCCGGTACGTAGTAGACCTCTGTCCACACCGGAAGCTTCAATGTTGAATCGTGTTGGCTGTAGCGCCATACTGGAGGTAGTTTTCCGCCCAAAAACACATGCTTTCTCAGTCTGTGCAATAGGTTTCGAAGCGTTTCTAAACCGTAACGCAAAACGATAGCTTCGAACGATAGAGATCGACGTGTCGTCACCATGTTTTCTAAAACAGTGAACAATTATATAGCAGTGGTTACAACAATCGTATGGTATCCACATAAGTAACAGAAAAGGGCACCGTAAGATAGGGAGACATTATAGCATATGCAACATTATTTACGGCGTCAATGCAGTCTGAGCATTCACGGCCGCAGTGCAATGTGAGCATTTACCTATCAAAAACAGATTTTGTCTGAAGTTAAGGAAGTGACGCAACGGATAGAGCTCTGACGTTGCGGGTGACCTTTCGAGCGGAAAGGTCAAAAATTAAATGTTTTTTGAAAATAGACAAACTTAGTTTCGACATATCTAGAGCGCGGAAAAAAACGAGCAAAAAGGAGCAGAATTGTGCTCCTGTCGCGACAGAGCACCAACCGTGGAGGAAGACGCTGTGACCTTGCACAGTAGCGTCGCCGCACCCTGTTTGTCCTTTGTTTTGCGCTCTTTTGGCGCGTTTTTGACGTACCAAAAATCAATAGCTCAAGTGTACTTGCACTGTCGCTTTTCCCCCTACGAATAAGCCTAAGTCATATTTCTGTAACTCGGGCAAAATCATATTATTAAAAACCATTCTAGGATCATGACAACGTGTTTTTGACCGTATTGTTCGACAATGGACTTGATGCCTTCAAGTTCATTAACCTTCTTTAGGTTGTTTTATAATTTTAGTCGGAAAACGACTTTGATTGCGTCAGCAAAAAGTCAAGATTTTGATCATTTTGCTCCACTAAAACGCAAAATATTGAGCGTTTTACAATCCATTCTCAACTTGCCACTTTTTTGTAAACCGTCACTTTTCTAGGCTCCCACCGCGAATATCAAAAATAAAACGGATAACTTTTGTGCGTCTATCCTTTCTCTACAACATATCCAAAAACTACTCAAAGAATCGCAAATTTGTTGACAAAAGATGTTTTTGGTAGCCTTGTGTTCAAAACGGCAATTTTTTCGCTTGATTTCCCCATAAGACCCAAAAGTTTCACTTTTTCCAAAACTTTTTAACTTCAAAAACTACTTTTCCTACTGTATGGGTTCTACCGCGAAAAAATTTAAAATATGCAATACCACACCCCTAAGGATCACTCGTGCCAAATTTGAGCCCAGTCGCACGAAACAAACACAATGATTACCTCAGGACGACGACGACCTTATTTTCTTTTTAATGGAAAAAAATGGCTTACTGCTGCTCCCACATGGCTGTGCTTGCCTCCTTCGAAATGTTCCAGGAGGTGGTAGACCGAGTCGCTGAATGTGCTCACGAAGAGCACAAGCCGGTCAGGCGGATCTGGTCGCCGCCCTAGGCGTTTTGAGCGAGATCAAAACGCAATTTCAGATTGATTCAATAGTGAAGAACACAGCGGTTGAGCTAAACAATATTCTAAACAACCAGAGCATAAAATGTGGAGTTATTTACTGCAAAATAATACCGTAAAATTAAAGGAGAGGCGCGTAAAGATGTCCCGGCTGATGTGGGAGTTCCAAACAGGATTGACTGAATTCGGGGATTTCCGACGTATTTATGGAAACGCTGTTCAATACATTGGTTGGTTGTGGTTGTGACACGATTGTTGACACGACATGATGAGTGTTTCACAGCCAGCAAGAGTGAGCAATTGAACAGTGAACAATGAGTGCTGTTGACACATTTTTTAATACAATGCGGTTTGTTGAGTGTAGACTGTGTACAGGCGAAATAATGCCGAGTCCTGGATCTACTGGATGTACGGATCTAGGTGGATCTACTCGCTAGTTTACTTACTTGCACGGTGTCTTGTCCAACGAATTAGTCAAAGCTATGCGTAAACAACGCAGTAATTTCAGTTTGCTTGTATGCTTTGTGACATTCAAACCACTGTTGTAAATA
The DNA here is from genome assembly GCA_007213375.1 of Steinernema feltiae. Taxonomy (NCBI): domain Eukaryota; kingdom Metazoa; phylum Nematoda; class Chromadorea; order Rhabditida; family Steinernematidae; genus Steinernema; species Steinernema feltiae. Next base: position 71,037 of record MQUG01000680.1, on the reverse strand, counting down.
TCAGGCAAAAGCTAAAGAAAGTTGCCCTTATCGATTCGATTTCAATTGCGCGCCAAAACTCGTGGCGAGGTGACTGCGGCCGTCGATTTCGTAACCGCCGGTCTCCCCTTCTGCCCTCAGTTCTCTGTTGTCGTGTCTTTACAGCTGCCAACGTTTGTGTGCTCATTGGCGACGACTGTGCGTTGTGCGTAGCCACAGTGTCTTCCTCCGCTGTGGACAAAGACTCTTGGTTGCTGTGAAACACTTACAATGATCTCGTTGTGTCAACCGCATTGTATTGAACAGCGTTTCCATAAATACGGCGGAATCCCACGAATTCGGCCAGTTTCAGTCAATCCTGGTTGAAACTCCCACATCAGCCCGGACAACTTTACGCGCCTCTCTTTCAATTTTACGGTAAGATTTTGCAGATATTTTAATAACTGTATATTTTATGATCTGGTTGTTTAGAAACGTGCGCCGGGGAAACAAGCCAGGGCCGACGAACTCAAAAACGAAACTCCCCAACTTTTTGTGAAGCCGTCATAACTGATGTTCCGGACTCTTGGAATGGAGGGAATCGACTCTTGCAATTCGTGGTCGGTGAAGCCGATCAGGCTTGGCTGTCGCCGTATGGAACAATCCCGCCAAGGAACGAATTCCGGGCTTTTTTAAATGTGAGTATTCTAAATTTTTCTTCGTAAACAGAAACTGTAAACAATGTCGGAGATTTGCGACACATTTAAAATTGTTGTTTACAGGCGCACCTCACATCTGCGCTTCCAAACGTTGCCTCAGCTGAGAGCATACTCGAAACGAGTATTCGGAAAATCTACAACCACCTGTGGAACGTGAAGAAAGCAGCTCAGTGCCGAAGGCTCATCGATGGATTGAGCGTTTCCGACCTTCACCGCTTGAAGAACTCGAAGGACATCACGATGGAGCTCTACAAACAATGCTGGAAGCTATCCGAGAACTCCGCGAAACAAGAACAAATCAAGAAGCTGACAATGAACAAAAACTTTGTAGCGTCCGCCGCTTGTGCTCCATAGAGGCGCTCACTAAGTACCTCACTTTAATTCTTGCGTGAGCGACCAGGCTGTTTTGGCGAACCTGGAAAGTGTTAGTGTCTGAGTCATCATAATCGTCTCTCTACATATATCCTGTAACGCTGTTCTCGACTCCGCCCACCAACTACTGTATCTGACCTCAATGGTCAATCATAATCTGCCCTGTCATCCATTGCTCATATTGTCGTGCATTTATAATCCACTAAATACAACCTGTTTAAGCTCTAAGTGATGTCATTTACATTCGGAACGAGAACGGCGCGTTAAAGGCCCTTAATCTAATTTTTCAGCTTTTATCGATTGCCACCCGCAACCGGTTTAGCCGAGTGCGACTCTCGCAATCGAAACAAGAGAACCCAACCACTTAGCGAGCCCGCCGAATTCGTCACTTTCTTCTCTAACGCTAGAGACAATGTGGCAGACAAGCGGAGCCGTCGACTCCATGACTTAAAGTCCAGAAATAAAGTTTTTAGTCTGAACCCTCGTGTCCAATTGCATACCTCCAAGCGTAGTTGTCGTTCTCACGTACCTTCGTCTTGATAGACCGTATCCTCGTCGTCGCGAGGAAGAGAACATCTCGAGAACGAGATTGTCGGACCCCTTTGACTGATTCGTGTCGAGAGTTGAGCGAGTTGTAAGCGAACGCGAAGATAGCGCGTGTTGTGTTGTTATTCGTGAGTTTGACCGAGAGACGGTCGCGAAGAGAGCTCGTTAAGTCTTAGTCGGGTTTTAAGCTCTCCAATACAATGAACCCTATCCCCGATCGAAGATCTCGTTCATTACTAAAGCTCGGCTCAAGTACGATCCACGCATTGGTCTCTATCTTATCGCCGCAACGAGAATTGTTTCTTCAACCGCTGTAATTCTCTGGGATTACAGCTGCAACCTTGCACCCGAAGAAGGGCTTCCTGATTGGTACATGGACTCTTAACTCCTCGCTGAAATTGTTTCCAATGTAACAAATAAAGGCATTTTAAAAGAATAAAGCCATCGTGGAGGCCGTATTAGAGCTAATCAAACGCCTGGCGTTAAAACAAGACCTTATTAGTCTTACACGACTGTTTCTAGCGACGATGACTAGGTTTGATTAGAGAATTAGTCGTTTAATTTAGTTCTTGTTGCTTTTGTTTTTGTATTGCTTGTTTAACTTTTTGAAAGTTTTATGTTTTATGTTTCACGACAGTTCCCAACACATCAAAGTTTTAGCGCTTATGTAGTTCGCGCTTGTGCCGTTCGCGCTTACGGCATTCACGCTTATGGAATTCGCGCTTATGACCGGTCACGACGCCGAGCATCAATAAAACTGTGAACGGCCAGAAGCGATTGGAAGCATCACATATTATTATCGCGACAAAACGATTTGCGTTTGAAAATTCACAAAATAACGAGAAACAACAGAAGAGAAAATAGCGAAAATTAATTGAGAATAGCCAATCGATTAGTACAAAATCCACGCAAATAGGCGCGTTTACTGTGATCGAAAATGTCGATTGAACAGAAAGAGGAGAGGAAACGACCACGTTGTGGTTGGCCAATCGCAGGTTTAGCGATCAGAGTTCAGCGATTTTCATAGCATCGCGCCACAGTGCGACGGTCGTTCTGTTGTGCCTGGGAGAAACAACGACGTGAAACGCGCACTTCTCTTGATCCTCTTTCGATGAGACTGAAGACCCACTCATCAATTTTGCCCAGATTTCGTCCCCGATTCCCCGATTGTACTTTGCCTTATGCACAAACTAATGGACAAGAATATGTTGAATAGAAACGATTTATTATTTTTACTTTAATAACGTAGCTTATTTTCAACGCTTCAGTGCGTTGTAGAAACCAATAATTTCCGTTTTAGACGCGTTCTTGAGCCAGTCGACAGACGGCGCCTTTCTCGCAGATGCTCCCTCAGCCTCCTCTGCTCATCCGCCTCTCCATCCGTGGACGAATGGAGGTCGGTGGCAAGCTTTTGCCGTTTTTCCTAGCGGCATGGACCGCTTCCATCACAGGACCGACAAACGAATTAATCGTTTTCGTCCTGTAGTTGTCAAAGAGATCTGTCATTGTCTAAATCACAAGGTGACTTTAGCTACAATAAGCTAAGACTTACACGGACATTTATGACGATCTCATAAGCAGGTGTTGAGATCAACACACAGAACATGCAGCACAGTTCCTGCATCGACAACTGGGTTCTAGAACGCAGAACTTGCGTCCATATCTGACCAACAGTCAGCCGCACTTCCTGTTGCGCAGCTATGCATAGCTGACACACGACAGCTGAGCACTGCGTCGCTGTCAACGCTGCATATACCATACAGTTAATGGTTCCCTGGTATGGCAGGGCAAGCAAGGCAGAAAACCGATGCTGTCCATCAACGATGGCGTAAACGCCTTCATTTTCTGTCTCCATGACAACGAACTGTTGGAGCAAACACCACTCCATTACTTCTTCCTTTTCCTTCTTTTTGAGGAAAGCCACAATTTTTCGGACGCGGCGCTGGTCGACCTCACGAACTTGAGCGACTGTGGACTCATAAGTCCCTTCCGGTAATAGGGAGAGGGAGCTCAATTCCATTCCTGCGACCTTCAGAGGCTTCGGCAAGTTTTCGCCCCGCAGAAGCACTTTAATTGCCTGCTTTACAGAGCAGCAATCGTCCTTCTCTTCAATTTTTTCATTCTTCTTCTTCTCCAGGCCTCCAACAGCCTTCTTCACTCCAACAGCCTTCTTCACTGCTTTGTTTGCGACAGGCACAACCGTCTTGACGGTGACCGATTTAATAGTTCTCGCCATTTAGAATAGAATGAAAATAGAATAAGTCGAAACTTGAAATTATCCAAGTTTTACTTGCGAGTTGTGTGCCATCTCGTTTTCATGCACACGCACGGAACAACAAATGGGACAAGTTTCCGTTTTTCAGATTGGTTCAGATCGTTAAAATGCATTGTCCAAACAGCGAAGAACAGCGATTGAGCTAAACAATATTCTAAACAACTAGAGCATTACATGTAGGGTTATTTACTGCAAAATCATACCGTAAAATTGAAGGAGAGGCGCGTAAAGTTGTCCCGGCTGATGTGGGAGTGTCAACCAAGATTGACTGAAACTGGCCGAATTCATGGAATTACGACGTATTTATGGAAACGCTGTTCAATACAATGCGGTTGACACAACGAGATGATTGTATTTCACAGCCAACAATTCACACAGAACTTTTAGTGAACACCAATTCAATGAACACTAATGCTGTTGACACAACTTTCAATACAATGCGGTTTGTTGCGTGTAGGCTGCACCAAACAAAACACGGTGGCCCGTAAATGTAGAGGACTTCAAAACCTTTATTGCCGTCAACAATTATAACGACGCGTTACTCTTTGAACCGGATGACAAGAACAGACAACGGAGAACCGCGAAATTTTGTTGCGTGTTGTTTTTGCTGTGTGGTAATACACCTTTGGCGGATTCTGTGTTTGTGAGGCCAAGTTCAACGCACTCTTGAAAGCCGAACTTCCGTAAGAGCAATCAGACATCTTGAATTTATTTAAAAAAAACATTGAAATCATAGTTTGAAGGAGCGAGAGAAACCTGTTCAGAGGCTTTGTTTCCGCCGTTCAGGGTCACGCCCGTCATTCCATTCACTCGCCGTATTTAAACCGGGCGAGCGCCGTCTAGTCAGTACCACAATAACACAAACGGTTGTGGAACGGTTTTCGCACCGATCGGGCGTTGACAATCGTCTTCATTTGGCGTGTAATTTCAGATACTTGGGTAATTATTACCATAATCACTGTCACTGTACCATAATTCTCCCGACCTTTGTCACAAGTAAAGGTGAACCTATCGAAGCAGACATCCAAAGAAACATTGCCCGCATCCTAACTGCGGCAGGAGTGCCGAAGGCCAAGCAGTACTCATCCGGTCTAGACGACAGACTAATAGCTGAGTAAGAAAAATGGTTATCCGCAACTAAGCACAATTTGTTCTTAGGTTCTACTGCAGGCTAAGAGTTGTAGCATTGCAAAACGAAGCCGCACCGGACTTTGTCTACGAGCACAAAGATTGGAAAGCGATTGAGGCGAACCTCACCAAAAACAGGCCTCTCCCGCATGTAAATGTGGAAACTATCCCAAAAAGATCGGGGTGGTTGTCCGTCCAGAATCCAGTAGAGCATAGCGTTGGCTCGGTTCACGGTGGGCTGCGAAAGCTCGAGATTTTTCGATTTTGTTAATGCCAGAAGTTTGATCCTGTCGAGGAAATCATGCTGTTCGTCTAGTATTACGCAATTGTGCTACCTCTCCACCTCCAAAATGACCCAAAAGCTCAGAACAAGGTCTACACCTAAATCCGAAGAGAGTACTTCAAACTGTGCCTATCGATTGTTTGCAACGTCAATCCCTTCCGCGCAATTACAACCAAAATCGACGCCGGAAAAGGAAGTGGTGGAATGGATCTACCCGCGACTGCTAGAAAAAGGATTCATGAACGACCAAACCAAAAAGCACGGACCAACGTGGCAACAGATGCTGAGCGCCATACGAGCACCGTACAATCCGAATCTAACCGCAATCATCCTACACCACCCGGATGCTTGGTCGAGAATTCCTTGGCCAACGGTACCCGAATGTGTGTGTGTTCCTGGTCGAACTAGTGTCTTAGTGAACGTTTAGTGTAAAATTTGAATTCGAGTGGATAAAACAAGTCTTGATTTTGACTGAAACTAGCCTAGAAATGTGGCAGAGAACAATTATTTTGCGCTAGTTCCTTTTGCGTCGTGCTGTGGGCTGCTGGTCCGTTTTTGTCCTGAGGTCGAGATGCCAGAAACTTGGCTTGAAGTTATAAAGACATTAAAGCAAGTGGTTTATAGGTTAATAACATTTTTATTAAAATAGGTTATAGGCACAATTACAATATCACGGGTCTTCAGATGTGTCCGGTTCTTGATCACCTCCTCTTCCAGACGCCATTTCTTCCTTTGTCTCTTCTTTGTGGTTGCTGCCGAATATCGCGAGCTTCATGACGCGTTCTGCTTCCTTGAGGTCTTCGTCCTCCTCGTAGCTCGCCTTTGACGGTTTGACGCAGCGCGGGTGTCCAGGTGTGCCAAAGCTCTCGTTGAGTTGGGTGCGGACTCGGTGTGCCTTGATTGCACGAAGCATCGCCTCAAGTTTTCTTCCATAAGCGGCAGCATCAAACTCGTATTCGAATCTCCTTGCGTGGGTGACGATTTCTTCCCCGGTAGCCGTGTTCCTTGATCGCTTCGCCCTCGGGGCAGTTTCGGGCTCCCGATCGCTGTTGATCACCTTCTGGAGCATCTTGATGACCTCCGTAATCTTCTTATCTGACCGAGCTATAAGAGTTTTATTTATGACCCAAAACACGATTTTTAGCTTACTTGTCTCTGTACTGTTGCGGCGGGAGGAGCTTGGCGTCGGGACGGCTTCGAGAACAGCGATTTCACTTAGAGCTTTGGTTTCGACGCCATCTTCCTTCAACTCGGCATCTTCTCCATGTTCCCAGCCTTTTGGTGCGAGTACGAGCGTCTCAGCATCATTGAGCGAGTCGGCGGGTTCTTCGGGATCTTCCTCGGCTCCAGGCGAGCTCATGATTCCTTCACCGGGCGCGAGATCTTGAGGAACTTCTTCAGATCTTCGCGAGCTTGGCGAGTTCTCCTGGATTTTCTCGGCTCCATTGGCTTCTACTTCTTCGTTCCGGCTCTCCATGAGCAGCTGAAGTCCTTCGGAGTGACCGGAGTAGGTTGCAGAAGTGGGCATCGGAGGTTCGGCTGGTCCTGGCGAATCGCCGAATGACCGGCCGCTCGTTCCTTTTATGCGGGGCAAATTGGTCGTCTTCCGATTGGTCAGACATTTCAGACTGGTTGGCTTTCATTTTCAGTAGTTCGGTCGGGCAAGCGGTCGCTGCTCGTTTCCTAGGGGTTTTCGCGCTTTCTGACCTAAAGATTGGTTTTACATAGCGTAAAACCAATCTCTCAGGTCGGTTTCTGGAAAGCTCGGCTCAAGTACGATCCACGCATTGGTCTCTATCTCATCGCCGCAACGAGGATTGCTTCTTCAACCGAAATTCTCTGGGATTACAACTGCAACCTTGCACCCGAAGAAGGGCTTCCTGATTGGTACATGGACTCTTAACTCTTCGCTGAAATTGTTTCCAATGTAACAAATAAAGGCATTTTAAAAGCATAAAGTCATCGTGGTGGCCGTACTAGAGCTAATCAAACACGCCTGTCCTTAAAACGAGGCCGTATTCTTAGTCTTACACAAATTTTTCTAGGTTAAGCGACTCGAAGATGTCCTAGGAGACGGAAACAGTGGCTTCCGGTGCGTTGCACAATTTGTTATGGTGTTATGGGTGTTACCGATCAAACCCGCCAGCCAGCTGCAGCCGCGTTCATCCATGCCACTTTCGCTTTGGCTGCGGCGCTTCAAAGACCTCGCAAAAGTCAAAAAATGGGACGACGACGAAAAAGCTAGCAACCATTTCTCTGACGCGACCAAACTTTCATTTGCGGATGCTGAAAAAGAGCTTCTGGCATTCTTCGAATTGCCTAAAATGCGCAATGTGGCTCGCTTCGCACGGTGCAGCAAAGAAATCACAGAATCTGTTTTGCGATTTGCAAATCGCCTCCGTCCCCTCGTTCGCAGCTATGGTCGGCCAACCCGAGGTCGCTTTTCAAGCGCGATTGCTAGACGAATTTCTTGATGGCCTAACGCCGGCCAAACTGGCGCGCGACGTAAAGTTGTCTGATCCGTCGACTTTTGATGAGGCGCTTTTCAAAGCACAACAGGTGGAAAACCTTTTGCTCGACGATCAAGAAACTAACGTTGCGCGCACTGGCCACCAACAGCGTACAAGCGACACTCACTTTGCAACGCGCGACGACATTGACGACTTGCGTTTTCAAATTCAAGAGCTTACAATTCAAGAGCTTGTTAGAGCAGCGCTAGACAATATTGTACCCCATTCTCACGACCAGCGCTTATCTCAGAAATTCTGGCCTATCAACAGCGCCTGCAGAGGCGCAGTCGTTGATCGCTGCGATAGAAACTTGATTTCTCTTCCCGGCGATTGGGTCTTATCGTCGGGAGTCGAATTTACGATATGTAAGCTCCTAAGAGTCTTGAACGCCTAGGACTAGCGCCGCAAGCAGTCTCAGAAGCTGATGATCGTGAATCGGCAAAGACCGCACTTAAACTATGAAATTTATGAAATTCTGGAAATAAATGAAAAATTCGAGACAACAAAATGGAAAGTTTGATGCGTTTGATGCGTCCAAACATTTCAACTCGAAAACTCTGAAGTCAAAATGGCAGTACTACGCTCTGTGGGCTCTAGTCCGTCACAAAATGTTTGTCGCATTGGACGTGAAGTGCATTTCCTACTAATAACTGAATTTAACGTTTTAAAGAAGTTTGCATCGGCCGGGAATCGAACCCGGGCCGCCCGCGTGGCAGGCGAGCATTCTACCACTGAACCACCGATGCTGCGTTTAGACATGTTCACAAACTGGTCTTATCAAAAACAGTTGGATTGGTTTTTGCCATTTAGAGCAATGTTTTCAGTACAAACGTGTACTTTCCGCACACTTCAAGGTCATTTCATTCAATTCGAGCACGACAGCAACATGATCACCCCATTCAGTCAAAAAAATCAATCGAACGTGCGACATTTCGCAACAATCGCCGGTCGGGTCGGCGCGAATGCAACTTTCTTCTTTTTCTCCTTCGCTGCCATGTAATGGCACCCGCGCGCGATCTCAAAATCTCCACTGTGGCGGAGATTGTCCGCGCCTACTCTTCCCATCGAGTCTTCTTCGTCTCGCAGCTCCACGAGATCCTCGAGGACCGTTTTGGCGCTTCGATCAGCGTTGAACAGGTCTGTTTTTGCTCATTTTCAGCCTTTCACACGCATTCAATTTTAAGCTGAACACGGCGTTTTATATTAATGCGAGCTCACGACTCGACGCCTATGCCGAAGGTCTTCGCGGCTTTGCCGAAATCGACGCGGATTACACGGCCGGAGCCAGAATCTGCTATCTGGAGCCGGGCGAGCTGAACAAAGACCTTTTGCTATTTGAAATCAGACGCTGCGGCGCCATTCAGTTCCCAACGTTGTACACGACCTGCTGGAATGATTACGAGACGGAGTTGTCGCTGAAAAACGTCAACAAAATCCTCGGCACCTCGGCGAATACGATCAAGAACGCCTTCGTTGAAGGCTTTGATGGCCGCGTGCTAATCGAGGAAAACTACCCTGGACGACCGTACAAAATCATCGCTGTTCGCCTTCGTCCACAGGAGGAAAATGTAGGCGGAATTAGCATCTTGTTTAGCGCTTTAAAACTACCATTTTCAGGAGAAATGGATCGCTTTCCTCACTCTCTGCGCTCCGATCTACGAGTCGAATTTGTGGGAGCACGCGAAGATCTTCCTCAGTAGCCCACCTAACCACCGAAAAATGAACCTCGAGACGCTCAGGGAGGCGATTCCGGAGCTGACAGCAATCATGGACATTAGCACAGGGGAGAATCTCATCTTCTATCCGGGTCATAGTAAGGAATTTGATTGTTTTGTAGAAATTTTAGTGAAATTCGATTCAGAACGACCAAAGCTCTCGCGTGACTACCTCTACTATGTCTTCTTCGAGATGGTTCGTCGTTTTGAGGTTGTTTCGTTCTCGACGCTCCGCGAGCGGCTGAATGCTCGTCTTGGTGTTGATCTCGATCCTCAGATGGTAGGCTCTAATAGTCCAAAATCCCTCATTTTCACACTTCATTCCAGATGCGACGCGTATTCCGTAGCAACAAGATCACGGCGGTCGACATTCTTATGCAAAAGTTCAACTTTCCTGCCAATGTACACACCTACAGAGCGGAATTCGAAAATGATGTCATACTGAAATGGATCGATGAGTCAGGTTTGGAATTTTTGACATTTTTGCGCTTTACAGTGATGCTTTATAGCTTCGATTGCAAGGGAAGTGGTTTCGGTGCAGACCCAAACGTCGAAATCGTCGACCGACACTAGTAGGAAGACTAATGTAGTGGAGGATATGATCGAATTTTTGCACAATCATGGCGGAATCTCACTTATGGTAAGCATCTGAATGTCATGTTATTGAAGAGGAGGGAGAACGGCACGGCACGCGACCGGTTGCGGGGGAAATCTGATCGGAATTGCGCTTGTCGACTGCTACACCGCATTTTGGCGCTTTTTGAACGTTTCACTGTTTCAAAACTCCATTTTTCAGGTTACTGACATTCAAAAGGTCGTACAACAAATGCGACCAGATCAACAGCCGCTTCACTATGACTATGACCTAGCATTGAGATCGGCCGAGTTGCTCACGAAAATGAGCAGTGGGAGGCTGGAACTCCATAAGGTCAACGGACTCGTAAGTTAAAACATATTGAATGAAGTAAACTAGAGTTTTTAGTCGTTTGTTCGTCTAAGAAGCAACGAATCCGATGTTGTACAGTACCCGTTTCTGGTAGGAATGGACGTGGAAGTTAGAGAAGTTGCTCAGAATGAGATTTAAAATTTAAATGCATTTCTTGCCTAAATTTGCCATATAGATTTGGAAATAAAACGTTGTGTGACTTATATAAAGATTAGAGAGACTGAGATATGCATCCTCGGTAGTATAGTGGTGAGTATCCGCGCCTGTCACGTGCGAGACCCGGGTTCGATTCCCGGCCGGGGAGGAAATTTTTTTTAGTTTATAGTATTTTCAGGTGGTTATTTGTGTTTTTGCGCTGAAAAAAGACCAAAAAACAAGATGAATAAACAAAAATAAAAACATTTGCATCGGCCGGGAATCGAACCCGGGCCGCCCGCGTGGCAGGCGAGCATTCTACCACTGAACCACCGATGCTTGAGGTATGCTGGTAACATTATCCGATATATTCTCATCACTTGCAAACCACATTCTCGCGGTTTTGCACGAAAATGGAGTCAGATTTCAAGTGACTAATAGCTGCATTCGGGCATTCCTTTGTCAACCCTTAACCGCCCACCGGCGGTGAATTACAGCGAATGTTTGACATTAAACATATGAATCATTTTCAAGGCATTTAAGAATGCGTTATCTCCCGCTCTTACCGGAAAAACTCCTCAAAACAGCAACAGCTAGTCGCCTATCTTGATGTCCCAAAAAACGAATCGCTTCCGCTACCGGCCAAGGTCGTCACCTTCGTTTTCAGCCCTGCACCTCGCGCTCGCCTCCAATTTGTTCTGTGTGCATTCTCCTAATCGGCTTAGGGCGTGAGCCGCTCCGCTCTAGAGTGATTTAGCAGTTTTGGGTGCGGCCGGGGCCCACCTGTCGCCAGCGCCGAATTCGGCTCCGGTGTCCGATGTGATAATTACCTCCTTTGTTTGCGCCAAAAAATCGATCGCACCACAACGACGACGCGCCTATGCTGCTGCTAAAGTCTTTCGTGCATTTCCCGCGCGATTTGGTCGGCGCCGCTTCTCGTACAATAATGATCATTATTATGATTTTCCCTCAACGCGATGCGATGGAACGATTATTGTGTGTGTGTACATTGTTCGCGGAGTTTGCGGAGATCGGAATTGATAGTGTTTGGAGACGGACGCCGGTGATCTTTTGTCCGAGGAAGCAAATATTTTGGTTCGGTGTACGTGGATGGAGATAACATAACGGTGACGTGACGTTGGTCGATTTTGGATCGAGACCATCGGAAACGGTGCTGTCCATAAGCATATGAGCAAGGAGTTTGAGACGCATCCTCGGTGGTATAGTGGTGAGTATCCGCGCCTGTCACGTGCCAAGCCTTTGCCGAGACACGCGCGTTTCCCCAAGCTGAATGCGATCACTTGTTGCTCGAGATTCATGCGATCACCGTTGAGAAAGCGATCTGGATCGAACTGAAATACATAGAGATTAGAGTCAATGTTCGACGCATCCTCGGTAGTATAGTGGTGAGTATCCGCGCCTGTCATGTGCGAGACCCGGGTTCGATTCCCGGCCGGGGAGAAACAATTTTTGTTGCGTTTTTTAAACCTTTTTGACCTTAAATTAGCGAGCATTTAACCTCTCGACCACCACGCTTTCGATTCATTTTAGCCAAGATACACGTGTATATTCAATATTGTCCTTTCGATGGCTTCCGTCCGGAGTGATGTGACCGTTGACGCCCAAAACAACCACCAAATTGGCGCCAATCTGCTGTATTCGTACAGCATATCGTTCGTTCGTTGGTCGTGACAGCGAGAAAGAGAGAGTAGACATCAACGATCATCCAAGGTCACCTCAGCAGCAGCAACACCGGCAACGGTCGTTCCTCCTCCTCCTCCTGCTCCTCTTCCGTCGGATTTAATTTGTCACGCCGCCGCGTCTCTTCTTATGAACGCCGCGGCACAACACACACACACGATTTTGATGATCTCGGGATTTGACCCGATTTCCGCCGCTCCGACACAGACTGTCTGGCTGGACGACGGGCGACGGATCGATCGCCATCGAGCGACGACCGAACCGGTTAGGGAATCGGTTTCGATGGCGACGCGACAACTGCGGCGGTGCTTTTTGTACGCCAGGACGCGGTGGCGGTGGAATCCGGGCCCGAAAATTAATCACCACACGTATGCGAGTGCACCACGCGCACGCGTTTCATTTCGTTTTCAAGCGGTGCGCCCTCCGCTAGTCCGCTTTGTCATTCGCCGCTGCTCCTGTGACTGTATTCGTGTTGTGTTTCATGTGATGATTCGACCATTTTTTGCCGTTTTTGCGCATTTAGGCTGTTTAGTCATGCTCGCGAGCGGAGGATAAAGTGTTGGGAATTGAATCTCCGATTTGGGAGTTTGGATTGAGCGTGGTCTTCTGCGTTTCAATTGGGCGAAAAATGAAAATTTGCGCTTCTTTTTGCGTGCATAATTGAATACCGATTGGAAGCGGATGGAAGTGTGTTTAACTGATCTACTGTAGGCTGTTTGAATGTCTGACGATTGAGATGCTAATGGAACTCGTTTGTCGGTGAAAATCAGCGGAAAATTCTTTGAAAACGGAAATGTTCTGGCCCGAAATATCTCTGTTCAGGCGTTGGTTCTATTGGAACAGTTCTAGTTGCATTATTGGACCATTTTGAAGTGTTATTTCAGTTCTTTTTAACCCCAATGTTTTCAAAAACCTAAATTGGAAATTTCAGACAAAAAAGCTTGATAGTCTGACTTCTTGAAGCTTAAAATCAGGCGATAATCCATGGAAAATCGTTTGCCAACTGCTCTAATTTGAACTGCGCAAAACAAGCCTATGCGTTGCCTAACAAGAGGCACTTTGGCAGAGTTGCATACCTGTTTTGTTCACTGTACGATACACGTTCACGCGTCGCCAAATTGCGGAATTCTGGTCAGAGCGTTTTCGGAATATAAAAGACAACTATTGGCTTTCTGAGCATCTGCGCCAAATCCCCTGGAAAGCTCTACGTTTCATTTGTTAACCGTATTTTCAACTGTTCCACCTTTGCGTCTCCCATCCACATCGTAATTCGGAAAAACAACAAATTGAAACGCGATGACAATCTAATCTCCTCGATTCGATGTTTTGGAACGCGATGGAAGATTAGCAAAAACAGATTAAAAAGATTGGATTGAGAAACTAGGTCTCGTGTTGTTCGGATTAGATGCACAAGATTTTGAGGTGGTGGTAAACATCATTACATCAAAGACCGCTTTTTTGTGTTTGAACTCGTTGGTTACACCCTTTAAGCAAAGCTAAAACCTTAGAATGACGCCAAAAGCTGTTCTTGTCGATTGACAATCTCTCAATCACAGATTTCAACATATTTTTTCGTGCGATTTGCCTGTGCGGATAGGCAATTGTATCAAATCTAGTTAAGGAGCTATTAGGGCCAATTATACGACGCTGGAGCTTAGCTTTATTCCAGTTAAGGTGTCTAGGACTGGATTGGAACGCTACAACGCTGTAGCTCTCTTTTCAAAGCTACGATTGTTCAGAAATTTGGCTATTGGCGGCGTATCTGGCTTGAGGGAGGCCTGCTAATACTTCTAGAGCTTCAGATGGATCTGATTCTGGTTGTGCAGCTTAAATTAGTCCTTAGGAAAGCAATTTTTACGAGGAAAGTCGATTAATGAGTTATCGTACTACATTTTTCTGATTTTTGGGCATAAAATCGGGCCACTGTGGCAAGAATTGATGGTCAGATGCGTTTGGAAACAGTTTCCTGCCTAGCGATTGTCCCGAATCTGCATCTTCCCTCAAGCCCAGATTTTAAAATCCCTTTGCCTACTATTTACATATGAGAATTCCACATCGATTCGTCATCGGCCGCTTTCGACACAAAAAGCACTTTATCAGCTTGTTAAGCCATCCGTTGATCCTCCTCCACTCAAGTTCAGTCAACATACCATCGCTGCCGCCACCGCCGCCACCGCCGCCACCGCCACCACTTCATGTGACTCATCTCCCCTGGGGCGGGGAGCGGCGTTCGCATTCTCCACGCCGCCCGCCGCCGCCTCACCGAATCCAGAAATGTTATTCTTGCGCGCGCGAGCCGACATTCTCGGGTGGTCGTCGTCCTGTCCCGGCGCGTCTTCTCCAATTTTTGGAGGATTTTAGGCGAGTGCACAAAAACAATGCGATTGCGGTGGATTAATGGATTGTGCTCTGCGGAATCGTGTTTTGCGGTTGCAGACCGGTTTTTCGATCATTTACGGTTGTAAATACCGTTGTTATTTGTGTGTTGAAACGCGGTCGGTCGTAAAAATTGATTGAAATGACGTTCGCACAGTGCAAAAACGGCCCGATTGCGGACGTAAAAGGCGCTACGGAAGCGTCTGTGCAGAGCACAGCGCATGTCTCGTTGCTGTGACTGCGCGCTGTCAGCGCAATTGATGCGCTGCGCGCGCCAGACAGGTTGTTAACTAATGTGGGAGGTTGTAAATCGTGATTGATGACTTCATTGTTGTGTCTGGAGTGGGTTTGGCGGTGAAAATTGGAAGTTTTGGGTGTGCTAGCTGCTGCAAAGGCCTGGCGTAGGATCCCCAGAACAGCGATTTTTTGAATTTCCCCGTTTGCTCAACCCCAAGTGCGTGCGTACGAAATTCATCTTGTTGACAGGTCGTTTCTGTCGCGTTTCCTTTCCTTCCCAAGTCGTAAAATCACCCTCGCGACCGCTGTGGCTCCAAATTGTCAATTTGGCCGCTTTTGGAGCTCTGATTAACGGCCGCACAGATGACGCGACCGGCGATAAGACAGACGAGAGAGCGAGCAACGCGACTTCCAAGCGTGTTGCTAAGCGCATGTAAACCATTTTCCGTTTGTTCCGTTTCACTCGCTCGCTCGCCCGAACAACACGCGCGCGCCCATTGATGCGCCGCTCTTGTGCTCACAGCGCCGCTGCCGGCTACTCTTTGTTTGCGCCACCGACCCTCAAGCACTCGCCCGCGCGCGCGGACACCGTTGCCTCTTTTCAGATCAGATGAATGTGAAAGTCGATCGCCGAGGCGGTGCGACCGTGTGAAGTGCGAAAGTGAGAAGAGCGAGCGGGGGAAGTGGGTGGATCCGGCGGTGAGTGGAGGAGGAGGATTGAGGTGATTTCGATGATTTGTGCGGGTGAATTGGCGGCGATTAGGTGCTGGTTTTTTGGAAAATTAAGTTTGAAATGCGGGAAAACTTGATTTATCCAAGTGGTGCTCTAGAAGCGCAGAAATTGAGGATTTGTGAATGGATAGGTGCCAATAGGGCCAATTATACGACGCTGGAACTTTGCTTTATTCCAGTTGTTGCGTCTAGAGGACTGGATTCGATCGTCGCAACGATATCTGGGGGCTATAGCGCTGTAGCACCGTTTTCCAGGCTTCGGTTGCCAGAAAATTGGCTACTGTCGGTGCGTCCGGCTTGTGGGAGACCGTGGTGTTGCTTCTGGAGCTTCAGGTGGATTTGATTCAGGTTGTGCAGCTCGCATTAGTCCATCGGGAAGGTTTACGCGGGGAAGGTTGATAAATAGGCTTATCGGGTTCCATTTTTGCTGATTTTTGGCATAAATACGGCACACTGTAACGCGGATTGATCGTGAATTGCGTGTGGAACCATTTCCTGACTGCCAATTGGCCCGAAGCATCGGCTGCTGCGACCAAAATTGACTTGAAACGCCCTTCCCCAGGCAGATGAATTTGCAAAACGCTGCGATTCGGTCACATTTCTCCTAATCTTTTCCACAAACACGCGCTTCTTCTTCTTCTCCTTCCGCGCTCGCTCGTCTTCTCGCATCTCCCTCGCTGCCGCCGCCGCCGCATCTTCCCTTCATCACCATTGGCGCCATCAATATGTATGTAGCATCAGAACTGTACGCGCCTCTCGCGCGCCCGCGCAAAAAGTTGCGTCGTGATCGCCGAAACATCATCTCTCTTTCATTCCCTATTCTCCAACGGCTCCTCCCCGTCATCACCTCTCGCTTGCTGATTTCGTTTTCGACTTTTCGCGGCGCCGCGTGTATCGCGTGACAGTGACAGCGCGCGTCGTCGTGTGTTCTCGGGGAAAGTGCAGAGCAGCGAAGGAGAAATCGGCGCGTTTTTTTCAGATCGAAGCACCCGCAATGGCCGACGATTATCAGCTTCAGACCAACGGTGGCAGCGGGGGATACGTCAATGGCGATGCCAATCGACCTCATCGTCCTCTGCTGGAGCTCTACGTCAAGGTGGGTATTTATTTATGTTTGTTTACTGTTTGTTGTGAAATGAGGGTTGGAATGCGGATTTTTACTGGTAATTTCGGCGGCTGAAATTGATGGGTTTGACGTGCGCATTCTTTCCGTTTATATAGGATTTTTTAAAACTGGATTGATCAGAATTTACTAATTCCCGCTCCATTTCCAGGCCTCCGGAATCGACAACCGCCGCATCGGAGCATGCCTTTTCTGTCAGGAATTCTGGATGGAGCTCTACGCCCTGTACGAAGTGGGTGTCGTGCGCGTCGAAGTGAAGACCGTCAACGTGAACTCGGAAGCATTCAAGAAGAACTTCCTTGGCGCGCAGCCGCCGATTCTGGTCGAAGAGGAGAAGGGCGTACAGCACACCGACAACCGCGAGATCGAGGGAAGGATCTTCCATCTGGCGAAGGAGCTCCAAGTTTCGCTCTTCGAGAAGGACAACGCGGTCGAGAAGAACATCCAGACGATCTATCGCAACTTCAAGCTGTTCCTTCGCGCGAAGGTCGAGCACGACAAGGGCAAGAAGGAGGTGACTCCGTTGAACGAGTTGCCGCCGCAGATCGCTGCTACTCACCATAAGCTCGTTGAGCAGATGGCTAACATCGATCAGGTTCGCTTATAGTCCCACGCTTTAGGCTCTAATAATGGAAATTTCAGCTTTTGTCGCAGCGCGGAAGTCGCTATCTTCTTGGCTCGACGATGACCGAGTACGACTGCGAGCTGATGCCTCGTCTTCACCACATGCGCATCGTTGGTCAACGTCTTCTCGGCTTTGACATTCCACACAACTTCACCTACTTGTGGAATTACATTCTCACGGCTTACCGTACCGCTGCCTTCATCGAGTCTTGCCCTGCCGACCAGGACATCATTCACCACTACAAGGTTTGTCTCTTCCTCTCGCTTTGGGGCTTAATTGTGCGCATTCAGGAACAAATGAACATCATGACGAACCAGCGCGAGACTCTGCAGACTCCTACCAAGACGCACACGATTCCGGAAGCCGTGCTAGAGGACATCCGGCGTTTGAAGCTCGATCAGTAAACGACGAAAGGAGTTCTCCCCTTATTGCTTGTATGTAAATTATGAATTTTCATTCTCCTTGTCGACTTTTGCCATTCATCTCTCTCCTCTCTCTCTCTCCGTCGTAAGAAATCCCGTTTGTTGCTTATTACAGAACAGATATTTTATATTATTAAAGTAAAATTATGGTACAGTCACCGTGTGGAACTATCGCGATTCATGAAACTGGCCCGAACGGCGAAGAGAGGAAAAACCAAAGCGGCACTGAAGCGAGGATCGGACCTTTTGGTCGTGTTGATCGCGTCGCAAGCTCGCACGATGTCGTTCGCGCTCTCCTAAGATACGGAAATGAGAATTACGCAAATAGAAAATCGAGTTTCCTACCATGGTGCCGATGTTCGGATTGCTAATCTTCTCGAGGAAAAGCTCACAATCGCTTCCGGCGTTCAGGATCGACTCGATCAAGTCGACTCTGTTGTTTCTGAAGACTATTGATCGACCGGGGAGGCTAATGAAGTGACGATAGCGATCGTGGAAGCAGCAAATGGCGGAATTCTGGACTTGAACGACGATCTCGGGGATGTTGAGTTTGGCAATCGAGTAGCCCGCCTCAACAAAGCTCATCGCGGCTATTTCGAGCAACGAGTAAGGTTGGAACATTTCACAGCTGAAAACGGTGATGAAAGGAGCGATCGATTGGAACGAAGCGAGGGAGAGGCGCGTCGCCTCGTAAATGACACAGGAGGAAAACCGAATGGCGAAAAGGGAGAGCGATTGCGCAAGTGACCTGGCAGGGTCAGTCAGTTATGAGAAATGAGGCAAACAACAAAGTACGATTGGCCTATAAGCTGCAAAAAGTCATCGACCTCGGCAGGATTCGAACCTGCAATCTTCGGTTCCGTAGACCGACGCGTTATCCATTGCGCCACGAGGCCATCGGCATCACTTTGTGATGCTTTCCATATAATGGTGCCACGCACTTTACATAAATCACTGTAAGGCCCTAAAGCGATTGGAAAGAAACTTCCACGTCTCTATCAGCCATCAAAACACCCACTCGCGTCTGCTACATGTCTGGAATTAATTGAATCAATTCGCTTCTCTTCAAATTGTCCTTCTCGGCGCATTTCTGCTCAATCCTCTCACCGATGGCAGCCCTGAAATCCCTCTTCTGCGCTCTGCTTCTCGTGACGACGATCTCCGCCATCTTTGACGCTCTTCCCACCTACGATCTTGTCAAGGACCGCGCGTGTCTCCAAAAGCTGCGCTTGTGGTTTGTAGGTTTCGGCATTTGTGGCTTTTTGGGGCCATTTCCGAGCTTCTAGAGATGCCTCCGCGAAAATGGTGCACTGGAAGACAAATGCACCGAGCATTACTGCGAAATTGAGCCCTATCCTCCCGGTTACACGACCACGATCCGCAACATGCGAGGGACGGGGATGGAGAAGCCACGCAAGGTCCCCTCCCTCCTGCACGAGTTCGTTCCGAGCAAAACGCATCGATTCGACGTCTTCGAGTTGCCCGTTCTCGATGACGACTTGGCCACCTGCACCAATCTACGCTATGTAGGGTTGCGGTCGGTTACAGTTCTTCAATTGTACGCCTTTCAGAACCTCTGCAATCATTATTTCAACAACAGAAACCACGATTTGGCCGCCAAGCAATGTTTCCAGTTTCTTGAAACTTGTAATCGTGAAAGACGTGAGTATCAGCGCCCAACGCGATCGTTACCATGCAGAAATCGAATTTAGAAGGCTTGGAAGTAAAGCACACCCTGGTTGAGAGCGAAAAACTGAAAAAGCTGGACTATCCGAAGAAAGGCGACAACTTGGAAACGTGTCTTAAGAAGCGCGAGGTGAGAATTCGCCCAATTCGCCGAAAAAATCCATCCCCTTTAGGCCATTTGCGAGTATAAATTCCCGACAACGAACAAAGCAGGAGTGAGCGAAGATCGACAGCGCGCTGCTTGTCACATTTACGTGGACAAATGTCGTAGTAAAAACTGAATTAAATGGAACGTTAAATATATATAAATGCAATCTATTGTTTTACCTTTCGTGGCCTCGTGGCGCAATGGATAACGCGTCGGTCTACGGAACCGAAGATTGCAGGTTCGAATCCTGCCGAGGTCGATGAATCTTTTTATTTTGTTTACGGCGACGTAAATATGTTGCGTTGATTTTGAACAAGCGAGCGAAATCAATCATCATTCAGTCGTGGAGAGCGGAAACGCTGCAATTTCGAAACAATTTGACGATGAAAATCAACGTGTACGCTTGCGCATCAGGTCATTTTCTCGGGTATTTAGTTTATTTCAATGCGTGCCGTTGGATCATCGCCATTGCGCTACATGTCAGTGAGAAGCCAACAGAGACTTGGATGCAACGCTGTCTGGTTTGACGTGGATGCAGCGAAAATTTGTTTGAAAATCGCCCGACGTTTAATCACAGCTTGGAAAGTTCTTCTGTTCGTATTGTGTCTGTCATTGAATTCGCGTTTTGCGGTTCATCGCTTTTTCCTTCTTCAGAGATCAGTTTCGTTATTTTGCAGCTGCCAACGGTGTGCAGTGTCGATTCGCAGATAGAACAGCACTGCATAAACTTATTTTGAGGAGCTGGAATGCCAAATTCCGTTGACTCTCTCATAAGTTCTGTCGCGCGCTCGTCGTTCGCGTGACGATTCCACGATGTAGATTGCTTTGGTGATTCAATCGATTGCCAGATTTCGCGGGTAGAGCAGATCAACGATTCGAGCTTCCTGAAACGGATTCGCCATTACTTGCGTTTGGGATTTGCGCAACTTTCATTCGATTCAAATCACGGTTTTCAGATGTCGACGGGTACGGCGGCGTGCGCGAGACGATACGTCCAGAACGCCTTGCGATCTCCGTAGGCGGCTGCACGTGAAGCCTGGGCGATTTCTGACAGTTTTGGTAGCAGAATCCCTACTGCGTGCCCTCGTTGACGTCGGCGAATGAGAGTCGTCGCGACGCAGATCATTTGAGCATGTTCTGTATATTCTCTAGGTCATAGGCGCGTGATCTTATTAACGAATAATTTATCTTGATTTTGAGTACTTTGAATTTTATTTGTTGTGTCCAGCTTGCTCGGAGAAAATTGCGTCATTATATATTCGGGTTGTGCGCTTCTCTTCAGTGATTGTTAAAGTAATGCGTTCGCGCCAAACGTCGTTACATGTTCTAAAGTTCTGTCGAATAATTCATTTGCGCGCAGTTTTTTGCAATTGATTTCATTTTCAAATCTGTTTCAGCAACGATGGCTTCCAACGGTGACCTGAGCGACCTCCCCGAAACGTCCTTGCGCAACGTGCTAGAGCAGAAATCGCTCAAATGGATTTTCGTTGGAGGCAAAGGAGGAGTGGGCAAGACCACATGCAGCTGCTCGTTGGCCGTTCAACTGGCTAAAGTTCGCAAGAGCGTACTGATCATCTCCACTGACCCCGCGCACAACATTTCCGATGCGTTCAACCAGAAATTCTCCAAAAAGCCGACTCTTGTGAAAGGTTTCGAAAACCTTTATGCAATGGTTTGTTTTGATGATGTTTTTGCAAAAAAATCAATTTGGTTTTAAGGAAATCGATGGCTCTACTAACGATGGAATGACCTTCTTGTCCGGCGATAACGAATCTGGTATATACACGCAGTTCTGATGGTTTTAAATAGAGAGCTGAATTTGTTTTAGAAATGATGCAGGCAGGAAAAACATGATCAGCGAGATCGCTGGCGGTTTACCGGGAATCGATGAGGCGATGAGTTTTTCGCAAATGATGAAACTGATTGACTCTATGGATTTTGAAACGGTTGTTTTTGATACCGCTCCGACAGGACATACTCTCCGTCTTCTGCAATTCCCCACTGTCATTGAGAAAACACTGGGCAAAGTTATGGGTTTGTCAACGCAGTTTATGCCTATGTTCTCGCAGGTTTGTCAGCAGTTTCGGTCTATAATTATTCTTCCTGTCTCGTGTTTAGATTGGAGGAATGCTCGGCTTGGGTAACATTTCCGCTGATGAAACGTCTGCAAAGTTGCGCGAAACTCTGGAAACCGTTAAGAAAATTAACGCCCAGTTTAAGGATCCGGTTAGATCGATTTTCCGTTCATTATTAACCGTAATATTCGCTTTTTAGACTATGACGACATTTGTTTGCGTTTGTATTGCTGAGTTTTTATCGCTGTACGAAACTGAGCGTCTCATTCAAGAGTTGACCAAAAATGGTGCTAATTATAGTATGCAGTTTGTATAATTACTTTTTATGCTTTCAGATATCGATACGCACAATATTATCGTTAATCAACTTCTGTACCCTGACAAGGACGCGAAGGGTTGTGTAACGTGCAAGAAATGCAATTCCCGTAATTTAATTCAGAAGAAGTACATAGATCAGGTAAGCGTGGACCATCGCAGTTGCACACCAGGATGGAGTATACATCGACAGTGTTACTAAACATTACAATGTTTCAGATCCTTGAGCTTTATGAGGACTTCCACGTAACGATGCTGCCGCTTCTCGAAAGCGAAGTACGTGGTCCCGATAACATTCGCGAATTCAGCGAGCGCTTGGTTGTGCCAACAACTTCCATCTAAGATTGTTCTATTGATTCCGTATACGATGATTTGATTATAAGTAATTGAGCTATTTAATAAAAAAAGCACCGGTTAAGTTGCAAGCCCTTGCAATGTTGCAAACAATTGCAGACGCTGACAACTTGTTCGGCTGTCTAGACTCTTTGCTCTCCTCAAAAGCTTCGAAATCGTCGACCGGCCGCTCAGTTTGCCAGTTGGTGTCGTTGCGGTCGGTAGCTTTGAACCTGCGCTCCTTTTCGCTGCTCTCCTCCTCGCTGAAATTCATTTCGTGCTCCGAACGCGCGAATGATGGTCGAACGCGGTCAATGCGCGGCGCTCTTGCTGCTGCTGTTGGTGGTTGGTCTCGCTGGTAAGTCGCTCTCATCGCTTGTCGTCTTTGAACTACGTTTATGTTTCAGTGAATGCTGACGAGAAGGTGGCCACGAACATTTACTCTCCGGTGGTTCAAGGATTCGAGCCGGAAAGCCCGACGCACTGTTCTTTGGACAATCAAGGAAGTGCATCGATCTTCTATGCGACATGCGACGATCTCCAGAGGAATGCGAGGAACATGACGTTTGCCGACAACTGCCAAAACATCACTGTTCGTCTCGTCCGCACTCGACAACATCTGGTCAAGTATCACTTCAAGAACGTCCAGCACACGGAGAGAACTAAAGTCGTTTTCAATATCTACGATCTGTAAGTTCAGTTGAATGCTAGATTTTCTAATTTTTTGAGCGTTTCAGCGCTTTGAAGAAAATTGGCGACGCCACCACAGTTTCAGACGTCTGCGACCCGGCTTCCGCTTACATGCACAACGATGCGCTGCACTTTGCTGTTGGCTCTCTGAACATTTCAAGTATTGACATGATCAAAAGCGGACTGAATGACACGGTAACTTCCTGTCCGAAGCAAGCGACAAAGGTTTGTTATTAAGCGAGACTTGAATTTAATTGATTGAGTTTTAGAATTCACAACTGGACGTCTCCAATCTGGTGAAATATGTAGCCGGAGGGTCAGAGAGAGGTTTGGGTAAAACAAAGGTCGATCTGGTCACTGCAGGGTTATCCCTTCTGAATTATCACATCAAGTGAGTCCGCTTTCTGCGTCCATTTGTGATGGAAAACGTTTGTTTAGCTTCGCCGGCAAACGCTTTTCTTCTATCATCAAAGTGTCCCTAGACGAAGGAAGAGATGGAGAGCCGGTCATAGAATACCTCAAATGTTTGGCCAAAGTTGACAGTGACTCGACCGCTGTTCTGCCGATCGCCATTCTCGATTTGAATAAGGATACATACGAAACGTACAACCCGCATGTTGTGGGAAACCGTACTGTGGTTACTACCCCAAAAGGCTGTGAAGCTCTGTTAGTTGCTCGATGGTGACCGTCTTCTCAATCTATATTTTAGACTATGGTATGACTCCGGAATTTTATTCGGCGTCTGTATTGCGATCGCAGTTCTGCTCAGCGCCTTTATCATAATGTTCGTTTTGTACATGTGTGTGTGGAGAATACCTCGCATCAAGCGGCGCTTGGCTGCTAGTAAGTATTCCATTCCTGCCACTTCATCATACAGTTTTTTAGTGGCTGGAAACTACTCCTACGAAGAAGGAGAAGGTGGAATTCGTAGGCGTAAACATCGTCACCATTGTCATCACGAAGAAACTGGCGAACCTTGCGATTGCGTCTGCAATTCAGGATGTGATGAATGTAAGAGATTGAGGAGAGTGATAGCCGGAATTTGACTGTGGTCTGTGTTCAGCTGGATCGCACACCGATGACTCAAACGAAAGCAAGGATGGAACCGACGCAACCGGAAGCGCCAAGAACAGCAAGTCCAAGTTAAAGTCGAAGAGCAAAAAGTCCAGAACGAAAACAAAGTTCAGCAACAAGACCGGTGCCGCTGGAGCTGCAGGTGGAGCATTTGGTGAAGGCGAAGGAGGTGAAGGAGCTGGCGAAGGAAACAACATCGATCCGAATGATCCAAACGCTCCGCAGCAAGGTTTTGGCGCGAATCCTCCCGCTTATCAAGGCGGAGATGGAAAACCGAAGCCCAGTGGATTCTTCATCGGTGGTGGCAAGAATCAAAGCAATTTTGTCGTCGACCAATCAAAGAATCCCGGTGGCGATCCTGCAAATGCTGGTGGCGGTGGCCCCGGTGGCGCTGATGGCAATGGCGGAGGCGAAGGAACTGGAGGAACCGGAGGAGCTGGCGGTCCTGCTGGAGCGGAAGGAGGAGGCGCTGATGGAGCTGGTGGCGCTGGTGGAGCCGGCGGCGGAACCTTTATCGATCCGAAAACCGGCAAGAAAACCACGATGGATCCGAAGAGGACCGGCATGACCAAGAAGACCGCCGCGTTTGGCAAGAATTCCAACGCCAACGAAAGTCAAGCGATCGGAGCTGGTTACGACGCCCACGGAAGCCAGTTCGCCTACAAGGGCCAGAAGGGAGGAAAAGGCGCGACCAAGATCGATCCGAAGACCGGAAAGAAGACCGTTGTCGAGGGAAAAGGAGGCGGCGACGATGAATCCCAGCGAAGCGTGAAGAAGCCGAATCCGTTGATGCGAATGTTTGGTTTCGGTGGCGGCAAGAACACCGAAGCGAAGACCAGAAATGTTGGCAGCGAAGGTGGAGCTGGAGGTGGAGGCGCCAAGGCTAGTCAAGTGACGAAAAAGTACAACGTGGCTGGTGGAAACGGACCGAAGGCGAGTGTTGCAATCGGAGGAAAGGATCACGGTCGTTCGCAATATGTGTGATCATCAGTTTATTGTGGAATTAAATGAATTTGGATTTATGCGATGTTTCCGCGGTAAATGCCGCCATTTTGATTTTCCTATCCCTTTCCTACTCATACCACAAATTCTTGCAGTTCCGCACCTCGAAAGCAGACAATTTTTGTTTTTCGGCTCAGAGCAATATAATTTTTGTCATGGTAAAATAAACTGTTAAGACATGGTCATCACAGCCGCGTTGTTTAACGCCCCTCTTCATACCACCCCTTTGCGATCACACGCCCACAACGGCGTGAGAGAGTTCAGACGAACAGAGAGCAAGAAAGGAATTTAAATCCATGCAACTCTCCGCGGTAAATGCCGCCATTTTGATTTTCCTATCCCTTTCCTACTCATACCACACGCCTACGGAATGACTTTCGCTATTCAAAATGAGTGTGATGCAGATCGATTTACTAAAGATGCAATTTCAAGCATTAGAGCGACGTAGAAATAGTTGATTCTACTGGCGGTTGACGAAAACGGCCGAGCGAGGAGGGCACGGGCAGTAGGCGGCGTCGTGTCCGGGATTCCGGGACCACCGGCGTCACCAGGATGTCCATCTCTGCCAGCGACTCCAGGTTGACCAGCAGGTCCAGCAGGCCCTTGGTGGCCGTGAGCTCCGGGAGCTCCGTTCTCTCCGTGCTTGCCTGGAGCTCCAGCGGGTCCAGCGTGTCCGGGAGCGCCACGGGGTCCTGGCTTGCCATGCCCGCGCTGACCATCCTTTCCGGCGGGACCAGGATGTCCAGGTTGTCCTTTGGGTCCAGGAGCTCCGGCTGAGCCAGCGGGTCCAGCGTTTCCGGGGTGTCCGTCTTTTCCGTGAAGACCGTTTTGTCCGTGATGTCCGTCGGGTCCCTTCGCTCCAGCGTGTCCATCGGGTCCCTTGGGCCCGGGAGGTCCGGCGGGGCACTTGATGCATTTGGGCACCTACAAGCATCATTTGGAGGTAAACTAGAGTGGTACGACGGATCATACAGGACGATCGCACTTGATGGGAGCGAAAGTGGCGCGGTTGTCCTCTCCACGAGGTCCGGGATGACCAGGAGTTCCATCTTGGCCAGGATGTCCGGGAGGTCCTGGCGGACCAGGAGGACACGTTGGCTTGACGGGCTCGCATTGGCACCAAGCGGGGAGTCCGGCGAAGTTGCTACGCTTCTGACGGAAGATGCTGTTGAAGGGGTTGACGCGGGGTTTGGTCGGAGGAGCGACAGAGAGCTGGACGTCCATCATTTGAGTCCATGCGCTGTCGGTATCCACGCGGAAGATCTTCACGCCATCCATGACTTCTTCATAAGTTGTGTTGATCGTCGAATAGAGCGACGGGATGACGAACACACAAGCGAGGATGGCCATTGTGGAGCAGGCCGAGGCCACACCGACGAGGAGCTTCTCTTCGAACATCTTCACCTTCGGGAGGACCGCTGGATGCGAGTGACAGAGGCGGCGCGCACTTATATGGCAAAGGTTCGAGTAGGCGCAGACCGGTTTGCCGCGTTTTCTTGAAAAAGGCGAACGAACGCGTGGAACAAGCACAATCACATTCGGAAAGTTGTTTAACGGAGGCGTTTTGTGTTTGTCAACGAAGGAGCGAAATTAATTGGAATTTGGAAATGCAATTTGTGTCTGCACGATGATCGTTGAGCTTTAAGGGAGGAGGTTACGGTAGATCCGACTGTCGTGTAGGTGTACAACTTTGTTCGCTATAACACTGCATTTTAAGTCGATTCCCGGCCGGGGAGGAAATTTTTTGTGATTTTTTCGTCATCCTTGCACTGTAATTTAGTTTAATGTGGTTGGTCGCCGGAACGGTCTGATAGATGGGCGAGTTTAATTGTTTGTTTCCAGGAACCTGTTTCAATGAACTTGGGTTCAATCGCGCCTCCTTCTTTGTACAACATATGCGATTTTAAGACATATGATATCAATGGTAGTTCAATGGTAGAATTGCCTGCCACGCGAAAAGCCCGGCCGATGTAAACATTTACAAACCTTCAAATTCCTGCATTTCCGTACCTCGAAAAGCAGACAATATTTGTTTATTCGGCTCAGAACTTTCTAATCGTTGTCATGGTAAATTAAAGGGTGCTCACGTAGTCGTCATAGCCGGCATTTTTTAACACCTTATTTCATACCACCCCTTTGCGATCACACGTTCGTAACGGCGTGAGAGAGTACAGACGAACAGAGAGCAAGAAAGGAATTTTAATGCATGCAAGAAATACAGCAAAACGAACGAACGAGGCAATTCGAGACTTTTGTCACGTCATCTTTTCATTATCATTGTGCGCCCACGATGCACCAGTGACTCGTTGCGACTACAGCTGCGTTTGTGGATCAGATTCTCGGTTATATTTTAAGTGAATACAGATAAGATACACACGAAAACCAATAAATTTGCTGTTTTAGCCGTAAAATGTTTTTTCTTTTTCTTTTTTTGTGATTTTTTCGTCAACCCTGCACTGTAATTTAGTTTAATGTGGTTGGTCGCCGGAACGGTCTTATAGATCGGCGAGTTTAATTGTTTGTTTCCAGGAACCTGTTTCAATGAACTTGGGTTCATTTCACTTCTTCTTTATACAACATGTGCGACTTTGAGACCTATGATATCATGGTAGTTCAGTGGTAGAATGCTCGCCTGCCACGCGGGCGGCCCGGCCGATGATGACTTGTAAAAACTTTAAATTCTTGCATTTCCGTACCTCAAAAAGCAGACAATCTTTGTTTATTCGGCTCAGAAGTTGTAATCGTTGTCATGGTAAATTAAACGAGTGAAAGAATAGTCGTCACAGCCGGCCCTGTTTAGCAACTTATTTCATACCAATCCTGTGTGATCACACGTCCGTAACGGCCTGAGAGAGTGCAGACGAACAGAGAGCAAGAAAGGAATTCTAATGCATGCAACTCTCGGCCAAGAAATCCAGCTACTTTTCCGCACCTACGGAGCGTTTCGAAAAAAGTTTACACCATTTTTAAAAATCAGACAAATTTTGTTTGTTTGGCTCAGAACAATGTAATCTTTGTCATGGTAAATAAAAAACGACTATTGCGTTAAGTCATCACGGCCGCGTTGGTTAACACACCTTTTTATACCAACCCTGCCATATCACACGTCCGCAACGGCGTGAGAGAGTACAGACGAACAGAGAGCAAGAAAGGAATTTCGATGCATGCAACTCTCGCATACCAAGTAATCCAGCAAAACGAAACGAACCACGATTTAAGCTAGTTAAGACATCAAATTACACGAAAACAAATGCGACATTGAGACCTATATATCCGTGGTAGTTCAGTGGTAGAATGCTCGCCTGCCACGCGGGAAGCCCGGCCGATGCCAACTTTTAAAAACTTTTTGCATTTCCGTAACTCGAAAAGCGAATGAACGAGGCAATTCGAGACATTTGTCACGTCATCTTTTCATTATCATTGTGCGCCCACGATGCACCAGTGAGAGCTCTTTGCGACCAGAGCTGCCGTTTGAGGATGAGTTTTTCGGTCAAAATTTAGGTGAAAACACATAAAATCACACGAAAACCAATAAATTTTCTGTTTTTAGCCGTAAATTGATTTTTCGTAGATTTTTTCGTTATTTCTGCATTGTAATTCACATCAGTTTAATGTGGTTAGTCGCCGGAACGGTGTGATAGATTGACCCGTTCTTTTGGTAGTTCAGTGGTAGAAGCCGGCCGATGACAACTTTAAAAACTTAAAATTCTTGCATTTCCGTACCTCGAAAAGCAGACAATTTTTGTTTATTTGGCTCAGAACTTAGGAGTCGTTGTCATGGTTAATTAAATAGAAAGTAGATAGTCGTCACAGCCGCGTTGTTTAACAACCCTTTAAATACCAATCCTGTGTGATCACACGTCCGTAACGGTCTGAGAGAGTACAGACGAACAGAGAGCAAGAAAGGAATTTCAATGCATGCAACTCTCGGCCAAGGCCATGCAACTCTCGGAATTTCAAAACGAAACGAACAACGAGTTCAGTTAGTTACCGCAATTCGAGACTTCTGTCACGTCTGTAACCACGATGCACTCTTTCCGACTAGAGCTGCCGTTTATGTGGTTGGCCGTCGGAACGGTCTGATAGATGGGCGAGTGTAATTGTTTGTTTCTAGGAACCTGTTTCAATGTGTAGTACTGCGATTTTGATTTCCGAGAGCTTTCGAGTTTGGACCCGTTTTTCCATTTTGTTGTCCGATGTAACTCGATTTTCCACGATGACCAGAAAATGTGCAGCTGATGCCATTGTCGTGCATACAATCGAGCGTCTCGAAAATTTAAACCATTTTCAAAAAACAATTTTTGTTTATTCGGCTCAGAGCATTGAAATCGTTGTCATGGTAAATTAAAGCAAGAAAAATAGTCGTCACAGCCGCGCTGTTTAACACCTCTTTTCATACCACTCCTGTATGATCACACGTCCGCAACGGCGTGAGAGTACAGACGAACAGACCGCAAGTAATGAAATCCACTGCATGCAACTCACGAATCCAAGAAATCCAGCAGTAACAACTTTAATCCACATCGTCAACAACAACAAGTAACAACAAAAACAACAGAATTTGACAACAAACAAATCAACAAATAATCCTCATTGCTCCATCTTTTCCGTTTCTTCATCCTCAAGCGACGCCAGAGGCACGGGAGCGACGATCACTTCGCCGAAAATAGAATCTTCCTCATTGTTTTGAGTCTTCGCTTTTATCGACTGCGACGCTTCAATGATCATCTCGAGAGAGCCGATGGTCTGGCGCATCTTCTTCTGCAGCTGCAATTGGGTCTTCATCTGCTGAGCGATCTTCTTCAGACCTCTGACGACCTGCGGAGACACCACTTCGTAGGCGTAAATCATGGTCAGCGTGTCGACAACCTCATAGAGAACGTCGAAGAAAGCAGTGACGTAGAAATGTAATCTGACAAAATTCACCATCGGCACAAGCGATGTTTCGTCGCGGCCAGCGAGCACCTTCTTCAGTTTTCCCTTGTTGATGATCTGCTTCAGAGCGGCGACCACCAAGGCAGGATGATTCGTGTGCATCTCCGTCTCGGCGAACATCTTGTCCACGCACTGGTTGTACTTTCCGACCTTCAACAGCGTATCCAGCGCTCCAAGTGCCATACGGTTCAGTTTCGGCGCTGTCAACTCCACGAAACTTCGATCGCCACTTTCCATGTTGTACTGCGTTGGTTTCGGTGCGTTGGTCTTTTGGATTACAGAGCTATCGCCGAGCACCGGAGCGCGGAGTCTTTGATCGTTGCGGATGACCGTAACGTGTTTGGACTTGACCGGTTGGTGCCTGTAGATCGCGAGCAGGTTGTTCATGCCGACAG
Source organism: Steinernema feltiae (assembly GCA_007213375.1). NCBI lineage: Eukaryota > Metazoa > Nematoda > Chromadorea > Rhabditida > Steinernematidae > Steinernema > Steinernema feltiae. Next base: position 40,581 of record MQUG01000680.1, on the reverse strand, counting down.
CCATGCACTGGTCGTTCTTGGCGATCGCGAGCGTCAAAATCGGAGCAGGGGTGGTCATTCCGTAGATGTGCTCGAATGTGCCCTCGTTGGTCTTGAAGACGTTGATGCGACGGTCGATACCGCCGGTGATGAGGCGTGTGTAGTTTGAGCACAAAGCCATCGATGTAATCTGAAAATGAGGTAGTTACAGATAATTTGTATTAGGCACTACGCCTACCGTCTTGTGGTGCTTCTCGAACAAGTGCAATTGCTTGCCTCCGGAAACGACATCCCATATTCGCACAACGTGGCCACCAGCAGTGGCAATAAGATTATCGTTCGGGAAGAAGAGAACCTTCTCAACGGGATGGCCATGGTCAAGAGTGATCATTGGCTTGTCTTCGTCGGAGCGGGAATCCCAAAGTTTTACTGTATGATCATAACTTCCTGAAATCGTTCGTTTGCATTATGATTTACAACAATCAAGCAAATACCCGATAAGAACAAGTGAGAACTGGTCTCCGACAACGCTCCACAACGGATGTGATCGGTATGCGCACCGTCGATGGCTCGCAGTGGCTTAGAATGATCAGAAGTAATGTCCCAAATACGCATGGAACCGTCGTCGGCCATAGAGACGACCGATTTAGAGTTGGCAGTGAATCCGGTGAAGTGGACTGGGGAAGTGTGGCCTTTGAACATGCGAATAGCGATTCTTCGCCGTGACTGACTGGATTGGAGCATATCGAAAATACGGATCGACCCTTCTTCGCCGCCGACAGCTGAATTTCAAGAGATGAGACTCTTCGAACAGCTTCTTTGCTGTAACTTACATAGCAAACCACCGTCCTGGCGGAATCCCAAACCGTAAATCGGTGATTTTGTACGAGTGAACGTGCCGACCTGTTCGCAAATTGTGGAATCGTAGATGCACAGTTGTCTGTTGCTCGTGTTGGCTATGCTGTAAGGAGCGATGGGCGATACAGCCGTGCTGCTAACGTTTCCAGGCTCTTGAAATACAGACATTTGCTGAAAACACTTGTTGTAGAACTCTAAAACACGAGCACCAACTTACCTTCATTCTGCTCCAGTAGAGAGCATCATCACTAAGGCGCTCAACAACGCGCAAATCGTTGAGAGGCTGCAGGGGCCTGTATGTAACTGCCATCTGGAAACGAGCATGAGTAAAGCAAAGAAATAGAAAAAAAATAAAGATACGGTAATCGGCCTAAACCAAGAAAGATTCCAAAGGATCGTAACAGAAATCTTTAACAAAATCAACAAAAACAAGTCAACGTAACAACACACTCATAATCCCAACAATTTCAACGCCTTCGCCTCGTTATCCTCCAGCGACTGACGCTTCCGTTTACGGCTTGCCTTCGTTATTACTTCTAAAATCAGGAACGCAATTTACTACATAAGCTGAAAATCAGGGTATACCTTCTTTGACCACGGGCTCTTCAACGTAGTCGGGCTCATCATCGTCAATGAAGCCGTCCTCTTCCCTCTCCTTTCTCATTTCGTCATCGTCGGGATTCGGAAGCCAAGAATCATCAATGCCAGCTCCGTCATCATCGTCATCGCTTCCTCCAAAATCGATCTCCTCGTCCTTGCCCTCTCTCCTCGCCTTCTCTTCTTCCTTCTTTGCCTTGCGCATCTTCTTGAACTCAATGCGGTCAGTCTTTCTATTAGCCCGAAGCTCCTTTCTCGCTTCAGTGATGTCGAACGGTTTCGCCTCGTCGTGCTCCTTAACTGCTTCTTCTTCTTCCTCCTCATCATCTTCCTTGAAGACCGTTTTGTTCGCTTGGATGGCGGCCGTGTTCGTACGTAAGGCCTTCTTTATGATTTCTCGCTTAGAGAGCTTCTTCAGTTTAGGCTCGCGACCAGCTTCGGGTTCATTAGGACCGGGTTTCTGTAGAACGTTGAAAACGTCCGTCTTCGACACTTTCAGAACATCATCATCGGAATCAAAATCAGGCACTTCCAGCTCTCCTTCGCCTCCTGCTTCGAATTCGACCTCTTCCTCTTCATCCGAATCAATCGCTTCGTCATCAGATTCCTCCGGTTTCTGCTTCAGCAACGCTGCGACGAGCTCCTTCGTCGACCTTTCTTTTTTCGTCGATTTCTCCTTCTGCGCCTTTGCCTTCTTTAGGAACCGCACTTTAGGCGCGTCCGCAAGACCGTACGACCGCGCGAGAGCGGCGAAATCGATTGAGTCAACGTCGAAAACGTCTTTGTATTTCATAAGGTAGATCGAGCGAATGTATGCCACAAAACTCTGCAAACCGTTGGTCTTTAAATTCAAAAATCAAGGTAATGAATACCTTTTGAGCAAATTCCTTAAGCTTTGAGAACTGAATAATTGTTGCCTGCATTTTCTTTGAAATATCGGCCATTTCTCTTTTGTCAACTCTGCAAATTTCGATTGTGCACAAGCAATAAAGAGGAAAAAACATACCCAAACTCTTCCAGAGTAATCTTTGCCTTTCGCAAACGCTCCAACATTGGTTTTTCTTGCGTTGGCGTTAGAACCAGTGCAGCCTCTCCTTTGCGGTTCATTCTCGCCGTGCGTCCGACTCTAAACACGAAATAGCGAAGCGTTTCCAGGGTCCAACTACCTGTGAATGTAGTCCTCAACTTCAGCGGGGCAATCCAACTGCAGCACCCAGTCGATGTTCTTGAAATCCAATCCTCGAGAAGCGACGTCGGTCGCGATACAGGCCGCACCCCTCGTGTTCTCGTCAAACTTGGAGAAAGCCTCAAGACGTTTGTTTTGTTGCATCGTTCCCCACAATCCAATCAAAGAGAGGCCAGGTCGCAAGTGTCGAAGAGTTTCTGTGAGGAATCGTGCCTGCTTACAGCACGAAACAAAGACGAGCGTCTTCTTTCGCTTGTTGTTGGCCAAGAATGTCCACAAACAGTTGATCTTGTCCTCGTCCGGAACAACAAAGTAATTTTGAGCGAGGTTGTCAGGAACGGCGTTCGCTTCGTTCTCATGGACGGAAACGGTGGCCGGATCGCGTAGAGCAAGGCGCGCAAGATCTTGAACGTTTTTGGTTTGCGTCGCCGAGAAAAGCAACGTTTGACGGTTGGGAGGAAGATTTTCGATGATCGCGTTCATTTGAGTCTTGAAGCCCATATCGAGGATTCGATCCGCTTCGTCAATCACGAGCAGCTGCAGTTGATCACAACTAAACGTGGGATTTTCGTCCATGTGTTGCAGCAATCGACCGGGTGTGCAGATGATTATATTCATGAGTCCGAGGCGTTCTTTCTCGAACGACACATCCGTTCCTGTAATTCGCAATATGAGAGAATTTGTTTTAATAATTTGGCTAAAATACCTCCAATCAGCAAACAAGCTGAAAAGTCATGCTCAGATCCGACCTTATTTAGCACCTGGAAGATCTGATACGCTAATTCGCGGGTTGGAGTGATGACCAATGCCGCCAAACCGTCCTGTCGTGACCAGCGATTCCTCCACAAAACTTCCAGCAACTAAAATTCAGTTATAATCGCGAACAATGTGGAAATCTCACCGGTATAATGAAGGCGAGCGTCTTTCCAGAACCCGTTTTCGCCGCTCCGATGATATCCTTCTGCGTGAGCGCCAAAGCGAGCGTTTGCTGTTGAACTTCAGTCGGTTTTGTGAATTCGTTCGCCTTCAGTCCTCGCTGAGTCGGCTGCGATAACGGAAAATCCTTGAAGAGCTGGAACGAGGCCGGAGCCTCCGATTCAAAGCGTTTGTAGTGCTCCACAATCTTCTCGACGTTGTTGTCGGCGACGGAGCGACTCTTTCGCGCGTTCGCCTTCTGCTTGCGATGCCTTTTGATCGCCTCGCCCATCTTCTGCTCATCATCGCCATCGCGACCAAACTGTCGGTCTCTCCGTTCGCGTCTGTTCATGGCAAACAACCTGGAAAAACAAAGAATTGGGCGTTTTTAATTCGAAAACAAGTGGAAAAGAGAATCATCAGATTGGATTTTCGAATCTTCTGTTCACATTAGAAGACAGATCATAAGCACATGAGCACAGGAAAGTCGCGTTGGGACTCAGAGTACAAATTAACACTAGTAAATATTTATTTTATGGTTCAATTCACGCAATTCAAAAAGTATGTCACTGGCTTCGGGCGATGTCTCCTTCGACGACAACAGCGCTGGTGCACATGGCGATGAGAGCGTAAATGACGACAAGTCCGGCAACGTAGAGAACCTCATAGTCGCCCTGTTGGAAGTTCTTGCCTTGCGCAGCGGCCGTCGTCAACTGAAAGATGCATAAATCAGAAATCAGCGTGTTAAATTTTCCGAAATACCTGAAAGTGGAAAGCCAACCACGCCAGATGAGCTGCGACAAAGACAAGCACGGCGAAGGCGAGCGATCCGGTTGCGTAAGCGCAGATAGCGATTGCACCGGCCGCGATTCCACCGCTTATTCCGATGAAATGAGCTCGATCGGTGGCAAGCTGGTGGGTCAACGTGAAATCGGTATCGACGAAGAGCGAGAGGACGACCGGAGGGATGAACATCATCGCCGGAGCCAAGTTGATTGCCTTTGAGTCGAGCAGATGCCCCGCAATTGTGCTCATCGCCAGCGTCATTGTGAAAACGACCAAGCGACGTTCCGATCCATCTCCTTCTGAAAATATCGCTGATTCCAGGCTTGCGATCAACCTTCCTTTACCTCCGTATTTGCGCAGATAGAGAGCGGCGTAGAGCGGAAGGACAGCGAACAGCGTCAATTCCACGAGAGGGCTGAAAATCGCCGTTAGGACGGTAGGGAAGGTGTACGCTCCGCAGAGAAGTCCAACGCAGACAGCAAGAGAGGAGACGGCGCAGCCTAGGTAGAGCTCGACGATGCTATTGCGGGTGTCGCGGTCCGTCTTCAGCGAATCAAGGCTTTGCTCAGCCACTGCAGCGGTAACCTGAAAAGAAAGTGAGAATGAGAGAAGCGGTGGGAGGAGGGAAGAACTCACCTGCTCCTTCAGATCAAAGTAGGTGACTTCGGCGTATTCGCGAAGACGATCGCCGACAACGCGACTTTTCTCGGCGAGCTTCACGAGAGTGTCGCAGTTGGAGACTGCGCGACGACGCATCGTTTCGTAGGTTGTGTCGAGCTGCTCGTAGTATCGCGTGAGGATGGCATTCATCGTGGCCATGGTTGATACCGGTTGGCTGGCTTGTCGAAAGGATTCTAAAATGCGGTGGATGAAGGAAGAGAGACAGAGAGAAGAACGAACCGCACTGGAGATCGCCGATCGGGTGAACTGCGAATGTGATTCGCTGTCGCGAGCAGCAGCAGCGGTACAACTCATCGGTTTCGGTCATGTCTAGACATCATCTTGCAATGAAGACAGCGCACGTCAGCAGCGCATTCATTCACTTTCACGATGACTCCGCTAGGTCGAATGCTTGCGATTCTTTGCGTCGCGTCCGCAATCGCAATCGCCGTCGGAAACCGAAACGCTGTTTGTTTCGAAAAACCATTCAACTTGAAGACGCTCATCTTTGAAGACGTCGACGGCAATGAATTCGTTCCGTTCTTCTTCGATCCGCTCTTTATTGGCGTAAGTCTCACCTTCGGAATCCGCACAAAATTGAATTTTTCAGGTCCCAGAATCGATGGATGTGGTGAATTTTCTCTTTTGGATTTCCATGCTCATCAGCCTGTGCGTCACAATGATTCTCTATATTCGCGGAGCTCTGATGAAGTTTCACGCGGTGAAGAACATTCGGGAAGCGCATGAGGAGCTTCAGAAGGTTTGTTGTTTGCAGATTTGGGTTTTTAAATTCAATTAAAAGTTTAGCTGGTGGAGAACATCAATTACGTGTCGGAGAAACGTCGACGAACGCGGATTCTGATGCTGCCGAAGGAAGAGCAGGAGATCTACGAGGACATGAAGAAGAAACGCGAGGAATTTCGACAGAAATTGGTCGACGAGCGCTGCCGACACTCGGCTCTGACAGAATTCCCGGTCGGAACGATGGTCAACGGCTACAGAGTGGAGAAGAAACTGGGCGATGGCGCGTTCGGAGTCGTTTACCTCGTGAAAAGCCACGACGGGAAGAAATTTGCGATGAAAACGGAGGGATTGTATGACAATTTCCTCTACGGTCTGAAGTCGGACATTGCGGTGCTGTCGTCGGTGAAGATTGCGGGGACCGCGCGTCATTTTTGCGAACTTCAAGACGCCGGCGTCTTCCACGACCGCAAGTACATCATCATGTCGGTACTCGGACACTCGATCGCGGATTATCTCTGCGACAGAGCGCCTTTCTCCATGGGATGCGCCATTGGGTTGGCGAGGCAGGCGCTTCAAGCGCTCGAACAGCTTCATGATGCCGGTTATGTGCACAGGTAACTAACAAGGAGACGACAATGCCCAAGTGAAATTCTGGGAATTTCAGAGATCTGAAAGGTGAGAACTACATGCTGGGAGCAAAGGACGAACATCTCTCGGACTATGAGAACCTTGCGGAGACCAGGAAAGTTTATCTCATTGATTTCGGTACAACCGGCCGTTACACGTGCCCTATATGCGTGCGCAAGTCAAAATTGCAAGCATCGCGTCAGCCGTGGGAGAAGGGCCTGACGGTGGTGGGCGCGAAGGAATTCGAGAAAATCATGGACAAGTTCAGCGAGCAGGAAAGCACCGCTGGCTCAAAAGAGGAGCGAAGTGCGTTTTTGGCAAAGGAAATTGTGAAACTGGACAATGATTGGCGCGAAATTGTCGACAAAGATGGGAATTTCTACCCGGAGAGGGACATTGCCGAGGCGATCGCCAGGAAGCGAGTTGAAGCAGCCGAACAGTTTAGGGAATTTTTCCTCGCTGACCAACGTGAGTTTATTGGATTCGAGTACGACAAACATGGAATTTCAGAAACGCTTAACGTGGAAGTTGTGACTCTCGAGTTGAGAAACCGCGAACGCGCCGAGTTGGAGAGCGGAAAGAAGAAGTCACAGTACTGCAACTACTTTGACGCGAAAGGAGCGTTGAACGAGAAGATGGTGCTCGAGTTGTTCGAGGTGGAACGGCGCCAGGCTGAGTACGAGGCCGAGTTCGCTGTCCGTTGGAGAGTGAAGAACGCGAGGCGTCTAATCTCAATGAAGCGCTGTCGCCACGCCGAGTTGCCGTGGATGGCGAAGGTGGGAAAGTATCCGGTGGCGGTTCTTGACCCCTACGAGCTGCACAGATGTCCGAATACCGCCTGTTTTGCCGCGTCGATTGTCTCTGCTAGTGAGAAGCCGTACGGTAGAAAGGACGACCTCGAATCGTGGTTTTACGTTATGATCGATTGGTTGACGAAACTAAAGTTTCGGATGTGTAACGACGATGTTGAAAAGGGTCATGTGAGTTTATTCGTGCCATTAAGCATGTAAATTACTGTGACAATCGTTTAAGATAGCCCGCCTGAAGATATCAAGCCGATACGGAGGCGACGCGAGGTATCTTATGACTTACCACGACGAAGCGGACATTTTGAATGGAATCGAACATGCATTGGAGAAGAGGGGCGTCAATTGTGAGTCAACGATGTCATTAGGAAAAGCTAAAAATTGTGATTTTCAGCTGATCTTCCAGTCGAAGAACTCAGCGACATCATTCAATACGTCGATTCGTTGGAGTTCTTTGAGAAACCAAACTACCAACACATTTACAACATTTTGGACGAAATCTTATGCAAATACGACTTGACAACGTTTCCGCTGGATTGGGAGAAACGTGAAGTGAGCGATTTGTGGGTGGGTTGACACTTTCTAAAGCTTCTGTTCAGTGGCCCACCAACGTCAACCACAGTTCTCAACCGTCGTCAAGTGGCGCTCCGCAGTCGTCGGATGCAGAGAAGAAGTCAGCTCCTCCGTCCAGCGAGCAGTCGGATGCGAAGGCAGACAAGAAGAAGAGCCAGGCTGGAAAGAAGCGCGTCAGCGAGATGGACGTCGAATTTGAGCCGGAAGAGCAGCAGAAGAAGACAGAGGTCACGGAAGAGAAGAAGGCTGACAATGAGCCAGTGGACGAGCAAGCCAAACGAGACACAATCCTCAAAGAGCTCTCTGAGCTGCTGAAGGAGCGCTCGAAGAGCATCTCGACGAACACGCGGACGAAGGACGCGAAGAAGACCACCAAGTCCGACGATAACGTTTGATTTTATTCGGCCAATTACATTTTAATGACGTTCATTTATGCGATAATTCGTATGTGCGGGAAAAGCTCCCAGAGTCAGAGGGGGACAATCTACAAAAGCGGCGTCTCGTATCACAGTAAATTATTACGGTGGATGGACATCGTGGATGTTTGGGATGGTGACTGTTTTAGGCGCCGACGTTGCCAACTCGGATTCTCGAGAATCGGCCGAGAACGCGTTTGCACGACGGACACGAGTGAAGCACATCAAGACAAGGGTCGACACAGAAGGGAATGCAGCAAACGCACCACGGGATTATAAAGAAGAAGCCAAGGATGAAGCAGATTCCGAGAATGATCCATGGAAGAGCGCCGGCGATGCGCTGTGTGTCGGTGACGATGTGCTCCTGGCAATAAGGACAGTCGAGTTCTGTGGGCAGCGGCCCGTAAAGCGGCGACTGCAGATGCAATGTGGGAATGTTCACCACGGTTGGCGGTTTGGGAGGAGCGCTGGAAGTAGCGGTTCCATTGGACGAAGCGGAGGGAAACTGGGGATTAGGAGGGTAAGGAGCGGCGTCGGGATTGGAGTCGGGCTGCGGTGGAGGCTGCTTCACGTCGATTGGAGCGGCGACTTCGGTGTAGGGAGGTGGAGGTGAGTTTTCCATAGTTTCTGAAACGGTCTGCGATGCAAGACGACACAACGTGATCGGCAGCGCGCAATGAAACGTCGGGAAATTTTCTAAACATCGAACAAGGTGTTTATCGATCGGCGTGCGGGAAGCGAAGACATCAGAGGTCAACGCGCCAGCGGTCGACTCGAAACGCCATAAAATTAACGCAATTATAACGCGTGCAAATCGCCGGCAAATTCAGCGAGGAGACAAGTCGTCTCGAGTCATCACTGTTTGTTGATTAGTCGCGTCAATCGTCAGTCGGAGATCGCTTCGCGGTGATGAATCAGACGCCCCACATCCCAAAGACAGGCGCTTCGTGGCGAGACCGCGCTGGGTATGCTCGCTGGTTTGCGCTTGTTCGTCGAAAACAAGTTTTATTTACAACACGCGGAAGGCAAATCAATACTGTGCGCTCTCAATTTGTACTCTGTACGGCCTTGAACGGTGCATCAGCGAGCTCCCTTCCATCTGGGCCCTGAGCGACGGAGGCTCCTCACCGGGTACGGTAGAGAACTTGAAGCTCTGAACGAGATTCATGATGATGAGAAAAAGTTCCGCCTTCGCCAAGCCTTCGCCGAGACACGCGCGCTTTCCGAGGCCAAACGCGACGACGTGTTGCTCGAGATTCTTGCGGTCGACGTTGAGGAAGCGATCTGGATCGAACTGAAATACATAGAGCTTAGAGGAAATGACAGACGCATCCTCGGTAGTATAGTGGTGAGTATCCGCGCCTGTCACGTGCGAGACCCGGGTTCGATTCCCGGCCGGGGAGAATTTTTGTGTGATTTTTTCGTCATCCCTGCATTGTAATTTAGTTTAATGTGGTTGGCCGCCCGAACGGTCTGATAGATGGGCGAATCTAATTGTTTGTTTCCAGAAACCTGTTTCAATGAACTTGGGTTCATTTTCGTTTATACAACATTTATGCGACTTTGAGAACTATGATGTCAATGGTAGTTCTGTGGTAGAAGTGCCTGCCACGCGGGCGGCCCGGCCGATGATAACTTTTTAAAAACTTAAAATTCTTGCATTTCTTGCAAAAGCAGACAATCTTTGTTTATTCGGCTCAGAGCTCAAGAATCGTTGTCATGGTAATCAAATAAGACGAGATAGTCGTCACAGCCGGACCCGTTTAACACCCCTTGTCTTTCCATTCATTTGTGATCACACGTCCGCAACGGCGTGAGAGAGTACAGAGGACCAGAGAGCATGAAATGAATTTCAATGCATGCAACTCTCGGCCCGGCCGATGATAGCTTTTTAAAAACTTAAAATTCTTGCATTTCCGTACCTCGAAATCGTTGTCATGGTAAATTAAAAGGCAATTATAGTCATCACAGCCGGCCTTGTTTAACATCTTATTTCATACCACCCCTTTGTGATCACACGTCCGCAACGGCGTGAGAGAGTACAGACGAATAGAGACCAAAAAAGGGTTCGATTCCCGGCCGGGGAGAAATTTTTTGTGATTTTTCGACGGAATTGAAAATTGATAAAACAAAGTAACTTATAGGCCGAGAATCAAACCCGGGCCGCCCGCGTGGCAGGAGATCATTTTACTACTGAATCAAATTTGCTTTCTAACTAACATTACCCAAAGAACACAAACACACCTGGATCGAACTGAAATACGTAGAGATTAGAGTCGCTAGCGAGCATCCTCCCACTGAACAAAAAGAACACAAACACACCTTGTCGGGGTTCTTGAAAACGTCTTCGTCGTGCATTATAACGCTCAATTGAGGTACTGTAATCGTTCCTTTCGGAAGAACGTAGCCGTCGATGACCGTTTCACTGGTGGTGCGGTGAAAAAGATTGAAATTCCCGATTCTGGCCGCTCGCTGCACTTCGATGGCGACGGCGTGGGCGAAGGGCATGTTGACCCGGTCGGAGAGCTCCACCATCCGCTGGCCGCCCGTGATGCGGTGAATCTCTGTCCGGAGACGATCCTGTGCGTCACGGTGATTCAGGAAGAAGGCAAAAGCCCACAGCAGAGTCACGATCGTAGTCTCCATGCCCGCAATCCAGATGTCCAGCATGTTGTGCACCAGATTCTCTTCACTAAATCCAAAATATTGGCGCGAAGCGTAAGGTGAACTCACGTGAACCAACTCATCTCCTCCCCAGCCGCTTTTCGACGATTTATTTCGATCAAATAGGCGTCAATGTAGTCGTTCCCGTCGCCGGATTCATCCAATTTATAGGTGCCAGCAGCGATTGCCTCCTGCCTGTCCTTGATAAGCTTCATGATGTGCGCTTCTGAAGCCTTCTGAGGTGCGATTTGTCGATCCCAGCGTTCTTTGAAGAACGGCCACTTGATGGTCGTCGGAGTGAGAATGACATTGTCGATAATCGCTGATTCTGCGAGCTGCTGGTCGAGTTGATGTTTCAGATGGAAAAACTCCTTCTCGTGGTCCTAAATTGAAGTTTCAGCGCATGATAAGTATATAAACTAAATAACCTTGTCGAAGCGATAACCGGCGATCAAACTGTTGATGATGCTCCCCACGAGGAGATCGAACATCGGAGCCAAGTTAATCACCATTTTCCCGCCTTCCGCGACCGTCAGTTCCGCCTTCAACTCATCGAACCGATGTTTGCACTCCTCCAGGATCCTCTCCTGCATCAGATTCTTCCCGACGCCGAAATTCCGCAGAACGCGAAGCGAGAATCGACGCTGTTCCTGCCATTCCGCTCCTTCCGAGAAGACTATTCCCTTATTGCCTGAAACAACTTGATTTTTTATTTCACACCGCACCACAAATCGCCTACCTCTCATGTGAGTAAGCTGCCAGATCTGCATGCGCCCCGCATGAGTCTCCGCGTTCCTCGCATACGCGTCCACAGCAGTCTTGTAGTCGACAACGTGCACAGTCGGAATCGGACCGAGCCAGAACGTGTAGCAATTGCCGTACTCTCTCTTCCACCGCTTCAGGACTTCCAGCACGGGAACTCCCCTCCATCCGGCGATGATTATCGTCGGGAAATTGCCCAGCAGCGGCCACGGCTTCGGTCCAGGCGGCAGGTCCGTGCGCCGAAGCGATCGCAGGTGATAGAACAGGAACGTGACGAGAATAACCGCCAAAAGCACAAAAACAGCCATCTCGCTTACGGCTTGATTGACTGACGGGGAAATGGCGGTTTGTCCTTCTTATATTTATGTGACTAGGATCCAACACAGCATCCAGGGAAGAAGGATTAATAGGAGGAGAGTAAGAGGAATAGAAATAGACTTTTATCTTTTTAGAAATAGATCTTTTTAGGATCTGAAACCATTGGAAATGAAAAACTTTTTTCTTTAACCAAGGAGCTTTACTGAAGGATCAATACCGCACCAAGAACGAACTTCTGAGGATTACCGAAGGATCAATACCGCACCAAGAACGAACTTCTGAGGATTACCGAAGGATCAATACCGCACCAAGAACGAACTTCTGAGGATTACCGAAGGATCAATACCGCACCAAGAAAGATCGTTTGGAAAGCCAACGGTGGGAGAATGAAAGCTTCTTTTCCAACAAAGACGAAATTTTGAAGTTTACTCACAGAGTTTTAGGTGCTAACATTTCAAACCAAACTGTAAGGCTCCCATCAGGAGTCTTTAAGCTTGCTGTAGCAACCAACGCAGGATTTTTTAAGGATCAATACCTGACCAAGGAAGATCGTTTGCTAACGCAACGATCGGAGAATGAAGGCTTCTTTTCCAACAAAGATCGAATTGAAAATTTACAGAAGATATTAAATTTATCAGTAATGGAACACGATTGAATTGCTGAGGTTTACTAAAGAAGCAATACCTGACCAAGACTTAACTTTTGAGGTTTATTAAAGGATCGATACGTGACCAAGAAAGAAGGTTTCCGAAGCCACCAACGCATAGGTTACACCAATTTGATCAATCAGGGAATTCGTATTGAGACCAAGAAGAGGACTTTAAGGTTTCCAAATTGGAGTCTTTTAAGATTGTTTCAGGAACCAACGCAAGCCTTCTAAAGCACCGACTTGATCAATGCCTAAGGAACCAACGCAGTGGTTCTACTTGATCACCAAATTGCTCAATCAGGGATTTCGCGTTGAGACGAAAGGAACTGTTCTCTTTTATAGGCTGCGCGCGACCGCCTCCGGGCGCAGAGTTTTTAAGGGACCAATAGAACCAACTTGATCATTCAGGGATTTCGCGTTGAGATTAAGAAGTGAAATTGGCCAGTTGGCCAGTTTTCAACAGCTGCAGTCCCGAACGGATTTTCTGATCTTAAATTCCAGAACCTTCCATAAAATGTCATAAGGCGCGAAAACAAACTCAGCTACGTAGCTTAGTTGCTAACTGCAGAGATGACTGGTAAGGAAGGGCGGAAGTTGAGAACTGAGGACCTCATGAACTGATATCCTGGAGCAGAGCGGCAGAAGTGAATGAGGAAGAGTAAAGTAAATCAAACTCAGCTACGCAGCGGAGTTGCAGTAGCAGTCCATAGAGAGAGAGAAGGTAGGTTAAGAAGAACGCAAGTTGAAAACTCAGCTACGTAGCGGGGTTGCAGGCGCAGCGATCAGAGCTCCAGCTCTGGATGAGGAAGTAATGCTACCACCAGGAATCTCAAAGCTTGCTGAAGCAACCAACGCAGGGGTTATAAGGCACCAACTTGATCAATCAGGGATTTCACTTTGAGACCAATAAGAGGACTTTAAGATTTCCAATATAGAGTCTTTGAGAACTCAGTTATAGCGCCTTTAGATCAAAAATAGGACTTTAAGACTTCCACCAGGAGTTTTTAAGATTGCTTAAGCAACCAACGCAGGGGTTTTAAGTGACCAACTTGTTGGAGTCTTTCCAGATTGCCTAAGGAACCAACGCGAATTTGGAAGGAAAGGGAACGTAGCTGAGTTGCAGTAACAGCGCAAAGTGCGGCAGAAGTGAATTTGGAAGGAATCAGAACTCAGCTACGTAGCTGAGTTGCAGGGATCAATAACGTTAGCGTTCAGGGCTTTCGTGCCAGGACATTTAAAACCAACTCGAATTTGGAAGGAAACGGAACTCAGCTACGTAGCTGAGTTGCAGTAGCAGCGCATAGTGAGACAGAAGTGAATTTTTTGAAGGAATGAGAACTCAGCTACGTAGCTGAGTTGCAGGGATCAATAACGTTAGCATTCAGGGTTTTCGTGCCAGGACATTTAACGTCACGGACAGACAGATTATCGCTTTCGTGAATTGTATATGCAAGGTTCCTGGCGGAGATTTACGGGAAATATTTCAAGGTCGCGCTATAAGTTGGTATGTGTGCTCGTGATCGTGGTGTTTCGTGGTTTATGTCCGCGCAGCGTTGTTGTCGCTCGTTCTTGTGACAGGAAGCGTGTGGATTACGCTAGTTTACGCGCGTTTGACTTTGGAAAATCTCGAAATTCGTTTATTAAAAAAACGATCTATGATCACCGCGTGTCATTCTCCTAATTCGATTTGATTGGAACATCGATGTGTGTTGCAGCGCAATGTTTGACCTTTTCACGTAATAATGGTGACATGAACGGTCTTGTGCGAACTAGAATATCACAATGGGAGTATATGAGCCAAAAAACGAAGTGGAATTCGTTAGAAACGCGATTATTTGGCCTTTTCGGGTATCTGTGTTGTCGAATTGGCCAAAAAACGAGCCGAAAAACCACAATTTTAGTCAAAAAACATCGCCACGAGTGCAATTTTGCATCCTGCTTGTTCTGCGACGCTGAATTACAGCGATCCAAATTTCCAAAGAGCGAAAATGAGGCAAATTTTGTGTTTTAGCGGTTTTTCTCCATGAACGTTGCAATTTATCGAGTTTTTGAAAATGATTTGCGGCTGGAAACGTGTGAATTAAGCGAACCACGCGGGCTTGAGTTTAGAAAACCTCGAAATTCGTTTAAACTTCGATCTAACAAGAGCACCTCGTGTCATCTTCCTAATTTGATTTGATAAACGAGGTCATTGATATTCGTGGAGTGTATCAGCTGCTCGCACAGCGCAATTAGGAAGTTGATGACTGGACAGCTCGCTCGAACTGATTATGAACGACTTTTTGCATCTAGGAAGTTCGTATCTAGGAAGTATGTGCCTCCTATCAGCAGCAATCGAGCGCTTTTCCGGTTTGTAAACCACATAAAAGCGAGCAGCTTGAAGCTCAAAAGAATACAAGATGGCTGTTCTGGTGATTCTGCTTGCAGCCTTTGTCGCCTTCCTGTTCTATCACCTGCGATCGCTTCGGCGCGCGGACCTGCCGCCTGGACCGAAGCCGTGGCCGCTGCTGGGCAATTTCCCGACGATAATCATCGCCGGATGGAGGGGCGTTCCCGTCCTGGAAGTCCTAAAGCGCTGGAAGAGGGAGTACGGCAATTGCTACACGTTCTGGCTCGGTCCCATCCCGACCGTGCACATTGTCGACTACAAGACTGCTGTGGACGCGTATGTGAGGAACGCGGAGGTTCATACTGGACGCATGAAGGCCTGGCAGCTTACTCACATGCGAGGTACGTGCGAATTGCGTAAATATGGCTTAATTTTGTTTATTTTAGGCAACATGGGCATCGCCTTGGCCGAAGGAGCGGAATGGCAAGAACAACGTCGATTCTCGCTTCGCGTTCTGCGGAATTTCGGCGTCGGGAAGAATCTGATGCAGGAGAGGATCCTGGAGGAGTGCAAACATCGATTCGATGAGTTGAAGGCGGAACTGACGGTCGCGGAAGGCGGGAAAATGGTGGTGAACTTGGCTCCGATGTTCGATCTCCTCGTGGGGAGCATCATCAACAGTTTGATCGCCGGTTATCGCTTCGACAAGGCTAGTTTGGTGATTGCGGTGCAGTTTAAACATCAATTTAGTCCAATGAGAGCGAATTCTTTTATTTGAAACATCAAATCGATGAGCTGATGACCGAATGGTCGATTGGCGAGAGCGTCATCTTCACCCCAACGACCATCAAGTGGCCATTCGTCAAAGAACGCTGGGAACGTTGGATCGCTCCGCAAAAGGCTACTGCAGCGTTTGTTCGCAAGCTTATCGAGGACAGGCGTGCGGCAATCGAGGGCGGAGCTTACAAATTGGATGAATCCGGCGATGGGAACGACTACATTGACGCCTATTTGATCGAAATGAATCGTCGAAAAGCGATTGGGGAGGAGATGAGATCGTTTACGTGAGTTAAGCGCACATTTCAAATTCAAAGCGCCATTTTTAGGATAGAGAATCTAGTTTTCAACTTGATTGACCTTTGGATCGCAGGCATGGAGACGACGATCGTGACTCTGCTGTGGTCTTTTGCCTTCTTCCTGAATCACCCTGACGCACAGGATCGTCTCCGGGCGGAGATTCTCCGCATCACGGGCGGCCAGCGGATGGTGGAGCTCTCCGACCGGGTCAACATGCCCTTCGCCCACGCCGTCGCCATCGAAGTGCAGCGAGCGGCCAGAATCGGGAATTTCAATCTTTTTCACCGCACCACCAGTGAAACGGTCATCGACGGCTACGTTCTTCCGAAGGGTACTTTCACCATGGCACAGTTGAGCGTTATAATGCACGATGATGACGTTTTCAAGAATCCCGACAAGGTATATTCGTGTTCTTTTGTTCAGTGGTAGGATATCGCTAGCGACTCTAATCTCTATGTATTTCAGTTCGATCCAGATCGATTTCTCAACGGTGATCGCAAGAATCTCGAGCAACAAGTGATCGCATTCAGCTTGGGGAAACGCGCGTGTCTCGGCGAAGGCTTGGCGAAGACGGAACTCTTCCTGATTATCATGAATCTCGTTCAGAGCTTCAAGATCTCTACCGTACCCGGCGAGCAGCCTCCGTCGCTCAAGGCGCAACTGGAAGGAAGCTACTTTATGCATCGGTCTATGCCCTACGAGGTCCAGATTGAACTTTGCCAAACCGATAAATAAAGGAACATCTTCACTCACCTAACGTTAAGACTAAAGCAAAAAACGAAGAATCCCCGTCAAGTGCAATGGCCCATTTCAAACGCTTTGACGACCCTCACAATCAGCTCCGTCATGTTTAAGCGCGTCATAAACTCCAGATGTGCGGCGGGCGGTGATTTCGAGTTCGAGACGCGAACTCTAACGCTATAAGTATAATAATCCACTTATTGCCGTCGTCGTCGTCGTGGTCGTCGCTGAGGGTTCGTGGTCAACTCGCTATTTACTCCCCGCGCTTGTTTGTTTTCCGATCGTCGACTGGAGATGGTCGTCGTCGCCGCCGGTCGCCGCCGTGGAGTGCGTTGGAGGATGCGAATTTCACACTCTCACGACGCAATCGCGTCTTAAGCACCGCGCGTGGAGGTTCTGTGCTTAAGGTGATCTGTTTAGGCGCGCGCGCGCGGTCACTTTGATCGGTCAATTGGTTCGCTTTTCGGCCGTTGAGTGCGTCGAAATTGGCTATTTTTAGAGTGATTTGTGATTTTTGCAGCAAATTGAGCCCGTTTAGCCTCTTAAATGCGACGACAGAACGTGTTGAAAGCCCCAGGAAATCCGCGATTTATTGACTCGTAAACATTGAATGTTCATACAGCGTGTGTAATCTGTTTGTGCTCGTTGCCTACAAGCTTGTCGCCGGCGCTATCATCAGCATCCGGTTTTTGGTCAAGTGGATCCGCGATACTCGGTCTACCTGCCCATCCATCCGTCCTCCGCTCTAACTGGATAGTCGGAACGAGATGTAGATAGGTTATTTGAGTGTTTTGCTTTAAATTGACGACGGAAATCGTTAAAGTCTAAAAAAGAATGGAGGAATTTGATTATTTTCTCACTCAAGTTGCCACTACTGGACAAACTGGGCAACCGATTTTCGGACTGGAGCGTTTCAGTTTTGCAAGGTTTGGAAGGTTCTAAGGCAGCTCGTTGGCTTAATAACGGAAAAGTGCTAAATACTGTTTCTTGCAAGACCGAATTTTGACCGGAAAGACCTGGATTATGTGAATCGACCGATTTAGACATTTTTGTTAGATTCTGTTAACTGCTTCATGTTCGCTGACCTCGAATTACCCTTATGCAGTCATAAAGCAGCAATTATAGCCCGTACAGTCGCATAATCAAGTTGTTGAAGCTTGATCTGACTTCATTTGATACTTTTAGGTCCATACAGCGCAATTTAGTGTCGAAAAATATGAGACATCTATGAGAGAAAGAGAAAGAAAACTCGAAAATTTCATTAAACGCGTAATTCTCAGCTTGTATAGACCTTTTGGTCAGTAACAAGTCGGCGGTAAGGCCACGACCCGCGCAAGCGCTTGATGCCGCCTTTCAAAGCCAGATCAGCTTTAATTTGGTCAATTCAATAGGTCAAAGAGTAAGAGTGGCTCAAATGTGTCCAAAATTGAAGCATACGCAAATATGTGGGTTTTTTTCTCGCATGGTCTTTCTCTCGTAATATGACTGATTGGATTGGAGCACCGTTGTTTGCTTGTTGGTGAGATCGTCGTATTTCAAGTGTGCTTTTCAGCGTGGTGCGAGAATTGAGTAAGTATTACCGATTGGTGAGAAAATGCTTCAAAACGTGAGATTTTGGACCGAAAAGAGACCAACAACCGAAATACGCTTGTTTGAAAGGTTTCCGGGTGGCTTGCACCTGTCACTGACCTTCAAAAGTTGTTGTCAAACATGCCCAACCTTGTTGTTTTCCCAAACTCAGCCCTCCTAACCCTCTGCTACTGCTGCGGCCATCCTGCTGCTGTCCTTGCGCAAACGCAAAGCTAACGTATTGATCAGTCGCTGCTTAAAAAAAGTCATTTCCGAACGACGAAAACCTCCGTCGGCACGTCACCCACGCGCGAGGAGTCGCGCCCCGTGTGCGGTGGGACACTCTGCAGCCGACGTCCCGAAGCTTAACGCGGCGGCGTCATTCCTCCTCCGCCCCCGCTCGTCGTCTTCTCCCGCGCGCATTGATACTGGAAACATTTATTTACTTTTGCGCGCTTTCTTCTCTTTTTCATTTACTTTTTCCTTCTCGTCGCATTGCGGAGCCACGCCGTCAGCGGCTTTTGTTCTTTGCAGCGCGCGCGACGAGAAATACAAACAAATGATGTCAGCCCTGCCGCAGCCGGCTGGTAGCGCACAATCGGTGCGGCGGCTGCGGTCGCTTTCTTTCTGTTTTAATTAGTCGTTCTGCGCTTCCTTTTTTGGTTTTTTGATCTGATGACGTGAAAAGTAATGCTGTGCTCAGTTTAAGACTTTGGTTTTTCTAGATTTTGGTCTCAATGTGAAGAGGATTAGACAAAATTTAGAGATTTAAGGAACGCGTCAGGTTGAGATGTGGGATTTGCAAGCTTCATTTGAACTCGTTTGACTCTTGATTTGGTATAGTGGCTTGCGTGCTTGCGCGTGCATACTCCAAGTCCATTTCAATTTTTAAATCCCGCTGCTGAGCAATTTGATGATTCGCTGTCGAAGGCGATTTCAACTGTTTTAGGTTGTTTTGCTTAGACCGTCTAACAACCAACCGTAAGTTGAGTTCGGCGGACAAGCATCAAAGATCAGTGTAAACATTGCAGAAGATGGTAATTTCGGTTTTTGTGCTCCGATGATGAAGCGATGTGTGAGGACGCGTTTATGTTCGTTTTCCAAATGTTGACTAAGCAATAAAATTGAAATTGAAATTCAAAATAAATTACAGCCCCAAGACGCCAGGATTTCGATTACCTGCTGATCAAACTGACAAATTCTTCTATCAAGGGCTAAATCGACCAAATTGTCAAAATACTACACGGGAGAACAAGTAAATCGGTAACCGAGTGACCATAAAATAGCCAAACTTTGCCATGAAACAGGCGATTTGTACAATTTTTGGATTTCTCTGTAAACATCATAAACGTTATTTCATGATAGAATGTGTGGTTTTCTCGTGGGATCAAAATTGCTTGATTTCATCGCTGTTTAAGGCCTTTTCAACATCGGCTAATTTGTAAAGTCCAGAAAAGTCAACATTACGAAAAAAGCAGCAAATTTGCGACGAACCGGCCAACTGGTCATGCGAAACAAGTTTCGTGCGTTATTAAGGGCAACACACGGTAGGGAAGTGCCTAAAACCACCCTCAAATCAGAACTCGTAAAACTTAAAACCCATTTAAGACGATTTCCATCTGCAATGATCAAAATCTGGTTGCGTGATTTAGATCAGCGTTGACTTGACCGATTCTCAACCAACCCAACACCACCTAATCCCCTCAAACTCCTCTCACTCCAATCAGCCGATCTGACACATGTCAAATCGCTGCTGCTTTGCCCGAACCGCCAATCTGTCAACCGCCGCCGTCACCAGATCTTCTCTCTTCTCCGCTGCTGAGGCTAAATCTCTAATTGGAAGGGCCTCATAAGCGACGAATGACGACTCTCGCGCGCTCTACGCTGCTCCAAGAGGTCAATTAGATCTACTCGGCTTATTGCCTACTAGTCAACACCACTCGTTCTGTGAGGTCAGATCGCTCCCCCGCTAGCTCGCCGCACAGTAGTCATCAACACCAAATTGCTTGCGGCGCTCGCAATGCGCCGTTCTGCGCCTCGCCCGCTGATTCACAGCCGAGAGACAAAATTGAGTTTCTCTCTCTCTCTCGCTTCCCGGTCGACCGACGACCGCCTGGTCGCCTGAATCATATTTCGTCTTTCAACAGAACTGCTGCTGCATTCATGCTGTCATAATGACATTTGATGAGAATTTACTATTTTGATTAGCGCCGCTGTACAGTCACAGTGGAGCCTCGAGCCCCCGCGGTGTGTGGGCGGAAAACAGTGTTGTTTTGATTGACAGAAGGATGTTGTGATTACGGCTCGTGGACCGGTTAGCACAGAAATAGGATTTTTCTAAAATTTAATCCTAAAAACAGAAAAACAAAAATAGAAAAATTCGTTGACGAGAGTGGGATTCGAACCCACGCCTCCGAAGAGACTGGTGCCTTAAACCAGCGCCTTAGACCGCTCGGCCATCTCGCCATATTTGTCGAAAACTGCTAAATTGGTTTTATCACGCAAAACTGTTAAAATTACCGTATTTTACAATTTGAAATTACAGTAACCACGGTTTTTTGACTGGTATTCAAATGATATAACCAATCCAGCAGCATGTTATATCAATGGCGAGATGGCCGAGCGGTCTAAGGCGCTGGTTTAAGGCACCAGTCTCTTCGGAGGCGTAGGTTCGAATCCCACTCTCGTCAACGATTTTTTTATTCTGGGTCAATTGAATGTTTTTAAAATAACATTAAACAAAAAACAAAACCCTCTCGGCTGCACAACCTCAAACTCTTAAAAAACTCCTGCAAAATCGCGTCAAAACTCCAATCGCTCGTTTCCCTCTGTGAATGTTTTCACTACATTCCATCACCACCGCATTTCACACCTCCGTGTCACTCAAATCACTCTGAATATCTCACATTCCTGAATCCTCCGCCATTCACTCGCGCGCGAGCGCGCATTTTCCTCATCTCGCGCACCGCCTTTGCACTTTGCGCTTCAACGGCAGCAGCAGCCGATTGCGCTTTGCTCCGTCTTCCCTGCGTCGGTCGCGCTGATTTCCAAATCAGCAACAAGGGCGTTGAATTGGTAATTGGACGCGAAGCTAACGGTCCTCTAACGGCTGACCGGCGCCTTCATTTCGCCCCCTCCTTCGTTCGGCCACAAATTGATCGATCGGCAAAGCGTCAACGGCGGTGGCGGCGCGATAGAGAAGGATTATTAGTGTGATTCCACAGGACAATTCAGGAACCGATTTTATCGTTTTGCGCGCGGCGCGCGCTCTGAGAACATTTAGGCCGTGCGCGTTGTTTTTTGGCCATCCGGCAGCGCGATCCCCTCATCCCCGGAGAGCCTATAATCGCGTTAGAAACTCTCTCTCTCTTTCTCTCTCTGTGTGTGCGATGACCCCCGTGGTGCGGAACGACGGCGAAAAGTGCGTGGAACGGTAAATATCCGGCGCGCCTGGCGCCAGCTCGTATTGTGCGCCGCCGCCGCCGCCGCAGTGCGATGAATTCGGTAGTTGCGCGAGCGGCGCGGATTTGTATTTGTTGTCTCGCTAATCTCCCACTTCTTCTCCTCTTCGCGCTTGTTTGTTGGTGGTGCTGCGGTGGGAGTGAGCGGGAGGGGCGCACTCATAACTCTCGTGTGCTGTCCGACCACTTGAACTCGTCGCTCGCGCGCGCGCGCATCGAATATGAGACCGTGGCGGCGGTGGATTTCGTGATTTTCAAGTTTTTAAGGTTTTAAACGGCGCGAAGACGGTTACTGTATTTGCTCAAAAGAGTCTTGGTGTCTTTTGTACGCACGAGAGGCCGTAATTCTGTAATTCTGGGTAGTTTGGGTATATTTGGGTATGTTTTGCAGCTTTGTTAGGTTAAACATCCGATTTATGACTTTTGAATCGTGCAAAACTGATTTTTAGGGTTTGAGGATGTGAAAACTGAATCAACTCTGTTATTCACTAATCTGATTGATTGCAACAGAAATTTAATTCACAGTTTCGTTCGAAACGGTCTTAGGGCTTTAGAGGTGGCAATGAAAGGCTGTGAGAGCTGATCGTACCATTTTGTGATAGCAAAATGAAAATTTAACATACATTTCAATTCACTGGAATTTTAAACTCAGTCAGCTGGAGTTAATGTCTGCTTGTAGCTTAAAGGCGCACCGTGAACCCAAACTGACAGCTGAAATAGAGTTCTAACATGTAATTTGACCGTGCAGTTGCGATTCTTCCCAATTTTTAGCTCAATTAACAGCCAATTTGCTCAATTTTTCATCTCATTGCTAGAACTCATCAAAACTCACGTAACCTGTGCGCGGTTGATTTTTTAGTTGAAATTACAATTTCACGCTTAATAATCCAACATTAACTTGATGATTATTTTTTAAAATAAGATTTTTTGGACCATTGCGGCTTGATAAGTTCAAACAATCATGAACAACGACAATACAGACCATAAATCGTAAATATTCAGGCTTCTGTAGCTATGACGAGATGACAGAGCGGTAAAAGGAGCTGATTTAATGCATGAGCATTGCGTTAGAATCCCACTGTCGTAAACTATTTTTTTGATTTTTGCGTTTTTCTGTTATTCAGCCCAAATTGTGCAAAAAATCCAATTTCCTTGTTTACCGACTGCTATCACAATCTTGACGCTTTTTTCTTCATTTTATCGCTTAAATCTCCGTTCGGTTTTTAAACCCACTTCCGTCAAGAACACCATCGCTCGCGTCAGCAGCGTCGTTCTCCAATTAGAGCCCAACACCTCTAATCTCCACACACACTTCGATAAACCCACTTTCCCGGCGAAGACCGATCGTTATCAGCTGTTCTTCTTCTTCTTCTTCTTCGCGGCGGCGGCGGCCGCCCCGCAGCGTCCACTCCAACAGCGGCAGCAGCAGCAGCAAATTGCAACAGTCTCGTTGCCTTTGGTTTTACGATCGCCGACGTCCTTCCGGACGATCGTTTTTCAGCACCGAGAATCTTCGCGCGTCTACCGTGCGCACCTGACCACCACTTGGACTCTCGCGCGCCCCCACACGCGTTCGAGAGGTCAGCCGCAACGAAGACGGTCGGTCGTGTGCGCGTTGTAAAAAAGACCTTTGGGGCAAGATTAGTTACAGTCAGTTACGCGCTCCGGCGCCTCGTGTACGCCCGCGCGCGCCATCTATGTGTATGTCTTATCATTGGTGTTGATGCGATTTTGAGACCTTTTCGCGTTTATCGTGCTGAGACGACGTTTTTTCAGGCCAAAACGGTGGTCACTTCACGTGAAGTGGCAGCAGGAATGATGGGCCGCCAGTGCGAAAGCTTCAAGGCGAACGTTTTCTGCAAGGCGCGATGCCAGAATTGCTACAAGACAAAGGAGCAGCACTCGGATGAGGCGCTGGAGAAGAGCAAGGTTGGTTCGTTATGCTTAAAAAACTTAAAAATGGAAAATAAAAAATGGTTTGACGAGAGTGGGATTCGAACCCACGCCTCCGAAGAGACTGGTGCCTTAAACCAGCGCCTTAGACCGCTCGGCCATCTCGCCATTATTGAGGAAAACTGCTGGATTGACTATATGAGCTGCATCAGTCTAAATCCTTGGCTACCGTATTTCTCCAAGCTCCGACAAAATCAAAAATTTCTGGATCTATCAATTTTCACGTCAATAGAGTTGTTTAGCGTTAATTGTAAGTACATAACGAGCGTAAAAACCTTGTTTTTTTGCAACATCAAAAACTGCGGTTTTTTGGTTTTGTTCTTGCTAGTTACGGGTTGATAGACAGGCTGATATGACTGCTCGGCTGATTGTTTAATTACTCTAAATTGGAAGAACTGAAACCTAAATAATCGGAGTTTCATCGGAAGAAACACAAGTTGTATTCGATATAGCCATATTGACAGATCTCCTCAACAATGGCGAGATGGCCGAGCGGTCTAAGGCGCTGGTTTAAGGCACCAGTCTCTTCGGAGGCGTGGGTTCGAATCCCACTCTCGTCAAACCATTTTTTTAAAATTTCTTCTCATTTGTTCCACATATCACCTCTCCTTTCCAATTAACTTTTTCTCCGTTTGCACACACACACACACACGAAACTGCAAGAGGATGTCACATCTATTTACTGCCGTGCGCGCGCAATCGTTTGATTCGATTCGCACCGCGCCGCACCGCGAACATGTTTCTCTCTGGCTGAAGCGGCGATTTTTCTGTCACGCGCTCGGAGAGTTCGCAAAACCGGTTTGTCGCGGCGCCGTTGGGGGTTAATTTGGTGTTTAATTGGTACGCAATGCGCGGAGTTTCTTCTTCTTCCGCGTGAAAAACGACGCGAAAATTCTTATCTCTCGAACGCGCGATTTGCTCGAGATTAGGCGCGGCTGCGTTATCGCTGATGGCGATCTTGCCACACGCAGAAACGTTGCAAACGGCCTTGTCCTGCGCCCGCCGAAATGCAACTTTCTACTCCGCGATTTCCGCTGCCGCCGCCGTCGTTTTTGGCGCCACCGAGCACAATATTTGCGCAGTCCGGCGTTTGTTTTATGACAGCACAACGGTCAGAATCGTCGTCGTTGGAAATGAGGACTGTTTGCCGAAGCTCCGATGACCAAACCGAAAACGGATTGACTGCTTTTGTGTTCCGGTGGTTGTCCGCTGCAGCAGTCTTTGGCCTTTTTCGACCCAACAGCGCGCTGTATTTGACGCTATACTGAGTCACGGCCGTTGGGAGGTTGCGGTTGAAACTGAGTCATCAGGTGTCGTCCGCGTTAGGTCGTAAAAATTGTTGTTTCGGTTGGCTTTAGAGCTTGACGTTGTTCTGGGATTAGTAAACTGCCGGGGACCAATTTTCTGCCATAATTGAGTTCCAAAATGCGTTGACAAGAGTGGGATTCAAGCCTACTGATGTCTGCTGAGACTTGTGCGTTAAACCGGTGCCTTAGTCAGCTCGATGAATTCGCCATGGCTGGTGCTAACTGACTTAAAACTGAAAAATCCAAAATAAATCCCAGATTTTTGAATTTTTGTTTGGTTGATAACTCTAAACTAAACGGGTTTTCAGTGATTTGTACTAACGAACGGTTTGTTGTCCTAAAAGCCAGAGATTTGGGATTTAAGGTGATTTGGTAGTAATATAACCAATCCGACAGCTCTAGTCAACAACGGCGAGATGGCCGAGCGGTCTAAGGCGCTGGTTTAAGGCACCAGTCTCTTCGGAGGCGTGGGTTCGAATCCCACTCTCGTCAACTCATTTTTTGCTCCAAAATTGCACTCCAAAAATGGAATACCGAGTGCTACAACCCCAATTTCTGCAAATTTCCAATTTCCCTGTTTACCCAGCCCTTCTGCGCAACCAAATCGCCGCCGCCGCCGTACGCATTGACCCTGCAGCGTTAATGGATTTCGGAAAGTCGCGCGTCACCGCGTTACTGGCGGCAACGCGGACGGCGGCGTCCCCGAAAGTGACCAACCATGACGACACAATCGCCTCCAACTCCACTTTCCCGTCGGCGTTGCGCGTCTCTATTTCGTCAACTGCGCGCGTCGCCCGCCGCCGCGATCGATTTCAGATGGCTTTTCAGCGCCGGCGTTCGTTCGTTGGCGACGCCAACGACGACGAACACCACGTTTCCATGTGCTGCACAATTCACGTCTCCGTTCGTGGCGTATTTGTGCTTGCCTAGGGCAATTTGCGCGCGACCACTTGACCACCTCCCCTCTAGCAGCTAATATTCGCTTCCAAACCGCTGCAACAAGCAGATCGCTGTGTGTGGCTTGTTGATTCATGTCCTAAGCAGCGGCCGCCGCCGCTCTGAGGACGACGATAAACGTGTTTGCGCTTGGGATTTACGAGTAATTTACGTTGCGAAGCGATTTACTGCTTGTTTCGAGGTGTTAAGTGGGTGTCGTAGAACTGGTCGCTGGAGTCGTCGTGTGTGGTGGTCACTCGGAGGCGATTGTAAAGCTGCCTGTTGAGTGAGGCGCTCTGTTTTACGGCTATCCTCTCTCGCTCTCTCTCTCTTGCTCCCTGTGTGCGCATGCCTATCGCCGCGGCGGCCTATCACATTTGTAGTTTAGTCGTTTTGTTCTTCAAAACAACAAAATGTTTTGAAAGAGCGGATTTTTTGCTTTTACTTTGTTGTCATTTCGTGCGCTTCACGTGGTGGTGAAATCGGTTTTCGGGTGACTGCTTGTGACGTGCACTCGAAGAAATGATGTCTTTGTGAGTGATTTGCGTGGAATTGGGGAAAGTAAACAAAGAAAACAACATTTTTGACATTTTTTGATGTTTGCGAGCGGTAAATGCTACCGTAGGGTGGTGACATAAACGGCATGTGACTTGTAAAATCGCATAAGCGTGACGGCGACTCATTGGCTTGTTCAGCAATTAGCCATTTTTTTGTTTTTTCAACTGAGGAAAACGCTTTTCTCATCGATTAAAATTTCAAAAAAATAATTTAACGGGATAATTGTGCTGTGTGAACGGCAATCGGCGACCGTTAATTTTGTGCTAATCGTTTTGAACTTATCCCTAAACTGAGTTTTTAATTAGTGAAGCTGGAGCCCTCGAATTTTTGCATTGCGAGTCGCTTTGCGTTCTCATCGAATTGGGGTGATTTTAGAAATGTGTGATTGTTCTTTGAAAAATGAAATTTTAAACGGTGCACTCGATACGTGCTTGCTTGGTAAGATGACCCAAAATTCTATAGCTCAAACAACTTGCGCTAAACACAGTGTGATCGACTCATATTAGGCCTTGTTTAGGCTTCTAGCTTAGTTATTTTGCTTATTTTGACTCGCATGACAAAATAGACGTCAAACGTTTGTCAGCTTGCAATATTTTTGCATCGTAACACATTGATCAAATGTATAGCCTTGTCTCAGTGGTTAAATCAAGTGTCATCTGTTAATCTTTTCCCTAAACCACAAAATTGAGCGACAAAACAATAAATGTTGATTAATGGTGACCATTACGGACGAACGTAGATTTTTAGAAGCTGATTTTTCGAATTATTATCACACTGGTAAATGAATGACATCATTGAGTCTAAATTTCGCAGAAAAATCGCTGATTTCAGTCATCCAAGTCAAGACTAATCGTAAAACCCCAACACATTCCATGTCGTCTCAGTTTTGGTCTTTTACGGTTCGCCGACATTTGTCTCTGAATTCTTCCTTACAATGCGCTGACTCACTTTGAATAATCAAAAATTGTTTACCATTTATTCCTCTCCTCCTCCAGACGTCCTTCATTCCTCCATTCATGCAATCCTTGTGCCAGAACCGCATTCAATCGCATCCTTCTTTGTGTGTACCCTTTAGTGCAACACTGATCTCCCTAATTCCCTCGTCGCCCCCATCAATATTTATGTTCCCCTCTCTCTCCACACGGGGCAGCGGCGAATCAATACGCGTTGACGATCCGGTTTTCCGGGCGCACAGATGCCACCAAACTGCCTACCTCGAACCGCCGAAACGGCAGATTCGCATCTGTTTTTGTTCAATTTCGAATTTGTTTGACATTTGTCTTATCGGGTGCTCGCGTGCGCGCGTGAGCGGTCGGCGCGTTTAGTATTTGTGTTGTTGGTTTGCGCGCGCGCTCACGCGAGTGCATCCTTAAGAGAAAGAGACAAGGTCACAACGGTGGGCGCTTCCACTCTAACACCATTTCTGCGGTTGCGCAACTGCCGCCGCCGCCGGGAATTGTAGAACAGAAGAAGAAGAAGAGAAGAGAATATTGTTTACGCGCGCCCTAGGCGCGCAATCAGTCGGACCCTTAATGCGCGTCGTACGTTGCCGCACCGTTCGTACAATTCGCGAATACTACCTGCCAGCCTGTTGGAGCCGTGGTTGGTTGACCGTTTTTATGTGTTCAAAGTTGTGGTGGTTTGGTCGAACGACAGTGTTTTCTGTGGCGCTTTTGGAATTACTGCAGTCTGGAATGTCGGAATTTGGCTTTGACGTTTGGTTTTGATCCGAGGTCTTTACTTGATACTGAGAGCTAATTGAGCGTTTTAACACTCGCAGCCCTTAACCAAGTTCCGGAGTGCCCAAAAGAATTTACTTGACTTTGAATTTGAGCTTAATCGCTTAGTTATGGCTTTGTCTAGACATTCTAGACTCTGCCTAAACTTGGGCTGCAATTCACAGCTAAAGGCGTCGGATCTAAAACGCGGCGTAACCAAAAAAGAATCATTTGCTGGTGTTTCACAAGCCTTAAGCACTTGAGGCGCGGTTACGGTAGACGCCTTGGTTGGCTGAAAGCGTGTTGCGCCGGGTATTTTATGCTAGGAGCTGAATTCAAGCCGCTATTGTCCAGCAGTTATTGGGCATAGGAGATCCAAATCAGTTACGCTGGACATTTAACTTTCCTACCGTAGTTGAACGGTTTGAGCGTTGATTAAGCATGTCTACTTGGATTACGATAGACTCACAATCTTCCGCTGAACACAATTTTCGGTACAAATCTTATCTAGATCATCGTGTGTGGCCCCTTCCACGACCAAAAAGACGCAAAACACGCTAATCGCGCTCTCTTTTTCTTATTTCTCTATTTGTGCGCTCTGATAAAGAAAAGATCGCGACTCAAAAACAACGCGCGCGCGTCACCCGTCATTCTGTGCCCGTTGCATGTGCGCTGCACCCAACAACCACCCTGGTTGACTATACATCCGGCTACAGATGCCCCGCCGACTCACATATTTCACCTCGTTTTTCGCCCTTTTCACATTTCCAGTTTTGCTCCGCGCGGTAATTTCCGTTTTGCGTCCGTGCGCCGCACTTGACTCCTCGAGCCTCTTTGAGCCCCTCGCGCGATCGAAGAGTTTTGATTCAATTTTGGTGTTTTCACTACCGTACACTACTACGTTCGTTTCTAGATGAGTCGCAAGGTGAAAGCGCAGGGCGTTCTCTACGTCGCGCCGGTCAACATTGACTTTTCGCTGCCGTGCCACACTTCGAAGGTAAGGATGCTACGTTTAAGGGGCTAAAGAATCAATTTCAAACCATTTCAGCGATGGCAACGCCGCTATTTCTGGCTCTACGACGACGGAGAGCTCAGCTACGGCCTTGACAGCACTGTAAGTCCAGCCTCCATTGAATTTTTTGTGTTTGCTTAATCCTTTCAAAAACCAGTCTCCCCTCCTCTCAATTTACCCTCGATTCTCTTCTCCTCTTGCAGACAATGCCCGCCACAAAGATGGACATGAATCGGTGCATTCGCGTCTGCGAGGCCGACGCGATCACCGGCCACTCGCACAGCATTCTCGTCGCCTTCTACGTCGACGACCTGAAGAGCGCCGTTAGTCCCGCCGCGACAAGAGCGGACGCCGACGGCGAGGACGCCTACGAGAAGGAGCAGCCGCACCAGGCTGTGTGCTACATGAAGGCGGACACCACCGAGGAGATCCGCTGGTGGCAGAACAATCTGCAGAGCTACGTGCGCCAGCAGAATATGTACTCTTCAACGCCCGCGTGGTACCGGAGGCCGTGTCCTACGACCGAAGAAGCGACAAACCGTTGCGAGCCTACTGTTATCCAGGTGAACGACTCTTCAAGCCGGAGGAGCAGTCCGTGCTCGTCGCGATGCTCCACGCCTGACAAATTCAACTACGGTAGGAGCGTCGCCAGCGACACCTCCTCGCATCATGGCACCGTGCGCAGTGTGAAGAATCGAAGTCGACAGAGGACGAAGACGCCGTCGGTGGAGGCGGAGATGCCGCCAATCATAACTGCGCCGGAAGTACCAGAGGTTCCGGAGGCTCCCGCGCCGCTGATTTCTGGCTCTGCGACGTTGTCAATGTTCAGGCCGTTGTCGACGCCTGTTGCGGTGAGTTTTGGTTTCAAAACAAGATTTCGGCATAGAAAGTAGTAAAATGAATGAATTTTGCTGAAAATTGCAAATGTTTTGTAGGTCAACCTCTCAAAATCCTAGATAAGAAGACCAGGAGTTGAATTTAAAATGACTGAATTTTGTCATTTCGGTTTGCCTACCGCGTAACTTGGTTAAATTGTTTGTAAGAGCTTGTCGTTTAATGAATTTTGTTCAAATTTACCAGAATTGAACCAATTAAACTTAGAGATTAAAAGAGATTAAAGAGATCAAAGATTAAAACGTAGACCAAAATGAGTCTGGTTAGACATAATTCTCGATTTAACGGATCATAACTGACTTGAAATAGTTTTAAGATGTAAAATGACAACTCAAATCCTTGTTTACAGGCCAAAATTTGCTCCTAAGAAGCCTGAATATGGCAAAAAATAGCTTGATTTAACCAATTTCTGGTTGAAACCAAGTCCGAATAGGCTGTTTGAATGTCAGAACCGCCTCATAACGCCCTCAATTGCAGATTGACACCTCAAACGCGCACACTCTCCGCAAGGGTTGGCTGATGCTGCGCGGAAAGAACGACAACGAGTGGATTAAGCAATGGGTGGTCCTTGCTGGACTCTCCTTGAAGATGTACAAAGACGTCTGGATCGAGGACAGCAGCGAGCCGCTTGTCTCCGTCGATCTGACCGAATGTGAGAACGTCTACCCGTCAGCTTCCGCAAAGCACTACGGAATCGAGATTAAGGTAACGCTGCAAATTAGCCCAAAATTTAAAATTTCAACGCCAATTTCAGTGCAAACGCGCGCGTTACATCCTCTCGGCGATGACGCCCGGAATCCGCGACTCGTGGATCCAAGCGCTGCAGCAGAATCTCCACAATCCCTCGCCCACCTACGTCGACAATTGTCCCTCGGTCGACGGGATGTCGATCGCCGACTCGGAAGCCGTAAGCTCCAACCCCCAACGAGAGACGATGCCAACTAACTTGGTGTCCATTTTCCAGCGTCGCAAGAAGCACATCGCCTATGTTGCTCCGGAGTCGCACCACAGCAACTCCATGATGGACGGCGAGTTGTCATCGAGCGGCAGCACCGAAGAAGAGGAGCTTCTTTCGCCGTTGGGCACTCGTCGCTCAATGGCGGTAGCGCATCGGAACTCAATGTCCGTGTCGGAGAGCAGCGACGACGAAGCAACCGACCATAATCAGCATCAGCGCCATATCCACTTCCAGCAGAATCGCAGAGAGCGGAGCACTCCACCGACCACCCTCCGGCGTTCGCCGCTCGCGCGCGTGAAGGACAAATCGACGACGACAACGACCACAAAATCGCTTAGAAGGTGAGTGTGGCGGACCTCCCATTGTGTGCAAAGTGAGGAGAATATTCTGTTAGGCGTTCGTCCCAAAATTCGATTAGTTCAAAGGAGGATCGGCACAAGAGGAGGATGGAGCTGAATGAGCAGGTTTGTGGTTTTGCGTGCTGTTTGAGAGGCTGTTTTAGGCGAATGTGACTTTGGAGGGAATATTCTACCGTAGCAAACTGGTGCTGACTGCAATAACTGCCCTTATTGTGGAAAATTTGCCGTTTTACCGTAATCAGGGGGTTGCACCCAAAGTCAGAAAGGAGCTTTTTTCATCGAAAACCCTAGAAAATCCATTCCAAACTCAAATACTCAGATTTTAGAGGGTGTCTGAGGTCTCTAGGATGCAACTGTCGCCGGTTTTTACCAGCCAATAAATCAAATTAGCTCATTACTTTTGACGCTTTCGCACTCATTACGTTTTCCGGCTCCCAGAATACCCGAGAAGTGCTCAATTCGAACCTGTTTCCCAAACGCCGCCGTCGCTATCATCCACAACTACTCTAATTGCATTAGCTATTGT
Source organism: Steinernema feltiae (assembly GCA_007213375.1). Taxonomy (NCBI): domain Eukaryota; kingdom Metazoa; phylum Nematoda; class Chromadorea; order Rhabditida; family Steinernematidae; genus Steinernema; species Steinernema feltiae. The sequence continues at coordinate 8,643 of MQUG01000680.1, read as the reverse complement.
CTTCTTCTTCGTCTTCTTCACTCGTTCGCTCGCTCGCTCTAGAATTATATCGCCAAATATGTCGCTTCAAGGCTGAGTATTGTTCTATGGTTGTTTTAGTTCAGTTTTGTGCCAATTTTAGCGTTAAAGGTAGGACTACACAACGCGAATAGATACAGTAAGACCACAAAAAATGAATTTTTGTCATTTGCTGAAATTAGGGTGTTTTTGAAGCTCCACACGCTTAGAAACACTCATAGGGCCTACCTTAGGGTGCTTATGCCTAGTTCTTTTGTTTACCAGGCTGCGCAAAGCAAATTTGGCGTCAAACGTGTGCCAGCTTGGGATCTTTTAGCTCTCTTTGACAGTGAAGCCGACAATATTCATATAACATTGGCTATTTTCTTCTTCTTTTCCACTCGCTCGCTCTACAATTGTATCGCGATCGCCATTTTGCCAAACATATCGCTGGAAGCGCATATGATGCGCAGCGGCGCTTCGCGTTCCTCCATTAGTCACCCGCTCGTCTCGAAATGACGCGTTCGTCTTAAAATTTGCATCCGCCGCCGCCGCTCCGTGTGTTGACTGCGGCGGCCCGCAGTGCGTTGTACTAAAAGCCGAAACGCACATTTGATCCACATATGTTTTTTGGCGCGCCGTCACGAGCGCCAATAAATCTTTATATTACTTCTGCTACTTGGTGGCCGCCGGCGCTCTTCTGTAGTGCAGCAACGACGATTCGATGCGCTACTACGCCGCAGCTTAATCCGATTAGAAGTTTGCAAGAGCACTTGGCACGCGGTTGTGGAAACTCTCAAGAGATCCACGTCGGCGTTAGTCGCAATCTGGATTTTTGTTGATGGTGATAGACTTGATTTTTAGCGCATGAGTGAGTGGCTCCTGTGTGGTTTTGGATTTGACTCGAGAGCTCAGGGGTTGACTGCGGGAATTTGTGTTTTAATGGTTGTATTCTGCCGTTTTCACTGTGAAAACCATCGCGTTTTTTGCATTTTCCTCCCTAATTAACCTCGCAAACCCCTTTAAACCAGATTCCAAATGTGGCAATCAGCACCGCTACCATCATCAGTTCGACCGTCCAAAGTCACATTCGCCCCTCTCCCACCACGAAAACCCGTAAGTCGATTTCATCTTTTTCATTTAAGGATCCATTTACGCTGAAATTACGCGAACGATCGCTTCAACAACAGGTAATCGACCGCTTTCTTTGTACATTGTAGCTGAATGCCGCTGGCGCTCTGTATTTGATCAGAGTCCTCTCTGGAAATTCACCGAATGAGGGATTAAACATCATAGAGAGAGGGGGAACGAGAGGAGGAGAAGACCAGTTGTGCTAATCCTGGAGCGCAGCACAGTGCGTTGTGCGCTGCTCGCTGTCCGCTTTAGTCGATTATTTGTGTAGTTTTGTGTTTGACGCGCGCGCGCACAGCATGGCGACTCCGATTTGTCGTTGTCTCTTTCATTACGCCTACCCGACGCTTTCTGAGAGCTTCGCCTGTGAGGTTAGGGCCAATCTTCCTGGTTTAGGTGGATTTTGAGGCTAATTGTAACGTGTTTAGGTCGAGAACCTCCGTGACCAGCTGAGAGATACGACGAATCGTCTTGCGGTGCAGAAGAACGAGAATGAACAACTTCGATGTGACGTAAGTTATTTTAGCCTAAAAATGGTTGAAAAAAACCGGTTTGGATGACCTTTGCGGAGGTAGTTGCGGACAGATTAGGTGTATAGGAGGAGTTTCAAGGATGAGTATTGATCTCCGGTTGTTTTAGTTTAATTTTTAGTCAATTAAAGCGTAAAAATAGGTAAACGGCTGATTTAGATGACCTAAACATTGCGACCTGAGAGATTGGAAACAGTAGAACCTAGAAATAACGGAGATTCGATTTTTAGTTACCATTGAAACGCCATTTTAGCCTACAATTGACTACAGCAACCATTTTTGGTTACTTTAACGGGGTCGGATGTGTACTATCAATCTGGAATCGAAATGTTTGACTGGTTTTTTTGCGTTGAACGCACAAATATAACCTAAAATGATAAAAAAAATCAGAAGCCAAAGTTATGAATGACCAAAGTGTACTGTAGAATTTGCAATGAAGTCTGAAAATGACCAAAGATGATTTGCATGACCTGATTTGCATGACTATTAAAAAATGGCTTAGGTTTACTGTAGGAATCCTAAAAACATAAATCTTATGGGCTGTCAGATTTTTTTTACAGCGGGTAGTGTTGCATTTCTGCCATTTTAACCTGAATAAATCCAAAAACTGCTTTTGATGACCTTCCCAGTGATAATTTCTCATTATATGAGTACTGTAGCTTCAGAATGTGTGTCGGAAATGGCGAAAATCAAACGAATCTCCGCTGTGTAGTCGTTAACAGCGAGGATATAAAACAATCCACAAATCGTTCTCTCCCCCTTCAGCATTAATTAACGAATTGACGACTTTAGACCAACAGCCTCACTCAACTGCGCCAGAGCTTCAACGAAGCGGAGGCGGAAATCATCCGCCAGAAGCAAGAAATGGATGTTTTGCGTGAGAAACTGCACTCGCCGAGCGAAGAAGACGTCCACGCGTCCAATCAATGGTTAGTAGAGCAGCTGCGGCCGCCGCCGAAAACGGCGACGCCAGCGACGACAAAGAATTGATGTGCAATGTTTCCCAATTTAGTCCGGCCGAGTTGAAGACGAGACTCGTCAACTTGCTCGAAGTTCAGGCGGCTGGCATCTCCAAGTTTTTGCACAAAACAGAGAACAAGAAGTTTGCCGCGTTGCGGCCGATGGTCGACTCGTTGATCATGAAGGTTGCGGGATTGAGTGGTGATCCGGAGATGATCGCGTTGGAGCGATTGGAGGAGGGATTCCAGGATGTGATCAAGTGCTACGACAAAGTGAGTTGGATTGTGGGTTTGTGGTTTGGGCCACTCAATCGAGTCAAAACAATTTTGAAGGTGGCAAGTTGAGAATCCAGACAGACAGGCTCAAGCTAGGATTTGCACCACTTGGGTTTGCACCGCAGGTCACTCAATCGTGTCGATTTAATTTGTAAAAACTGGAATGTTGAGCCTTTGCTTTACGGGTACCAAAATGAAAGTTTTTGAAAGTGGCAAGTTGAGAATCCAGCAAAACTGGCTTAGGACTGTAATGGCCACCCATTAAATCGTAAATCGATTATTCGTATTGCCATCTTGTGAATACCTTACCCATTAATAGCAGGGTATTCAAGTTTGTGACCAAAAGTCGCTGAATTTTGAGATAAAGCCTATTTCATTCAAAAGCTTCAAAAATTCCCATTTTTTCCAAAGCAAACAATCTGACTTTTGCTGATCCGCTTGTAAGCACCCCTTTTAAACCGCATCAGCAGCGGAAACTGATTGTGACTCATCGACGACGCGGTGTGTGTCCACGTCCACACGCATCGGTCGCCAATCGTCAAAAACGCATTTGAACGCTCGCTCTTTCGCTGCTGCTTATCACCTGGCGGCCCCCTCTCGCATACAAACGACCGCTTATCGACCATCGCTCATCGCTCTCCCCTAATTTCAGCTCTCCGCTCTGCTCATCGCCCCTCGCAGCGTCGTCGCCGCCATCGCCACAAAAGACTCCGCAACGCTAACGGTATGTTTCATCGCTTCATCATTGCACCCTCCCCAAAGTCCCAAAAATGGTCGTTGTCGACGCTGTCGACCGCCTCGTCCCTCTCCTCACCCGTGCAGTCCTGACGGCGCGACAACGAGCCTCCGAGGAGAATGTGGAACGCGATCTGGTCGAGCTGAATGCCACGTACGTGGCGCTGCTGCGGGAAGTCGGCTACGTGTACGAGGCGCGTTGCACGCGCGCGCACGAGTGCACGGCAACTGACCAGTGCTATCTGAAGCTACAGTATGTCAAATGCCTGCACACGGTGCGCTGCGTGTCAGCGGTGCTGCAGACGCTCTTTTCCAACACGACGACCCTCGAACTCTCGTCGCACTTTTCGCTCAACCTCCTCGACGCGTTGATCACTCGCGCGCGCGTGGAGATCCGCCATTCGTTCCAGGCGCGTTGCAAGATTTCCGCGCAGGAGCCGTCGATACGGCAGAAGATCCAGAATGCCATGGCTTCTGTTTACCTTTCGAATCTCTCCGAAGAGGAAGTGACTCAGACCCTTAGTGCAGACCTAAAGGACAAGCTGACTAATCTGCAGCCCTGTGGCGCCACCCTCGAGTACTACAAGGAGGCAGCGGTCAAGGACCACGATCAGCTCTACCAGGGCATTGTGCACCTCGTGCTCGTCATCAATCGCCTCCTGAAGCAGGCGAGCTTCCAGGAAGAAGAGCCGAAGGAGGTTGTCGTCAAGGAGGCGCAGAATTTCTGGAACAATCTGCGCGAGACCATCTTCTGCAAGCGCCTCGATGAACTCGATTGGTTCTCCGTGTTTGACTCGAAGAATCTGCAGAGCGAGTTGATTGAGAAGCTCGACAGTCAAGTGTGGAACGTCTTCTTGTGCGTCTATGAGGGCGAAGTGCGCACGGTTCTCGAAGCGAATCGCTTGATTCTCAAAGCGATTCTGACCGCGTTGCTCGAGGTCCTCAAAGCCAAATGCGGAATGGTCTCGCAGAAGAAGCGCGATTCGTGGAGTCTAAAGAGTCCGAGCAGTCCGACAAAATTCGTTCCCTCCACTGTAAATAGGTCCAACGCGCATGGATTGATCGAGCGGGAGCTCCGATCCGTCGCCGAGATGCTTTTTGTCCTCAGGAATCCTGCCAAGGTTACTACTCACCCCCTCCTCACTCCCATTTTGCGCCATTTTCGCATTTCAACCTAACATTGCGAGCTATTTTAGGACCCAGAATCCACGGAATGCGACCATAAGCCGCTACAGTACCTGGAAACGCTGAATAATGACCTCTACGAGCGGAATGCGGAGCTAACCGAGGAGAAGGACGACTTGATCGAGAATTATGAATTCAAGTTGAAACTCGTCAGCGAGAAGCTCAGCAACGCGGAGGAGCAGAAGCGGAAGCTTCTCGAGGAGATTAGGAACATGAGGGTACGGTAGTTTGTTCACTTTTTCGATTATTTGTAAAATTCAAAGTTCTGTCGATTATTGAAACCGAAAAGCTCCAAAATTCCTCAAGAAAGCGGTCCCGTAGCGATAAATTTGGACTGTTACCGTAAAAATCGGTTGCTCGTCCATGCTACTGACTGGATGATTTTGAAATTTTGGCTCCAAAATGGTTTATTTGGCGTGAATGATAGTTGATCTCGACGGGACCAAAAGCTTTAATTTACACCAATGCCAACAGATTATCAATTTCCCAAATTTCAGGAAATGAACGAGCAAACGGTAGCCGCCTTGAAGCAATCGGAGACCGAGCGCATCGTTCAAATCCGCAATCAGCAGGCGGCAGAGTTGGAGAAGCTCCAAGACGAGCACAATCAGGAGATGGAAGACGACAAAATTGCCATGAAGTGAGCTACCGTAGTTTCTCTGACTCATTTTGTTGATTTTCTCGATTACAGACGCACCCTGGACGCAGTGCGCCGCGCGCACGACGAGGAAATCGCGCAGGTGAAACTGCAGAGCGCCACGACGTGCACGTGCTCCGAAGGCTGCTCGACGACGTCGGACGACACGCGCGCCAGCGAGTCGTCGCACGTCGCCGATCGTCTCAAGACCATCTCTGCGCAGTATTCAGCCAAGTGTCTCGAACATTCTCAGCTCGAGGAGAAGGTGTCCAGGTTGATGTCGGAGCAGAGCCAGGCTGAAGCTAGAAGGTAGGAAAACAGTAGTGTTGTTTAGATTCTTAGGATTAGGCGCAAACCGATTTGCGTTGACTGGAGACCTAAATGAAGCTAGTTGAGCTTTTCGATCTCCAAATTTGTTGTTAAAATATGGATTCAAATGCGTTTATCTCCACTCGCTATCGCCTTACAAAGCCATTGAGTTCTTAACTGCATTTGACAACGTTCTGGCCAGATTTTATGGCCGTATTAGGCGCTATAAAGTCTATTACAAACCCAACATCTAACATAAAACTCACAAACCGCCTGTTCTAGTGAAAACGAGCTCAAACGACTACAACGCGAGATGCGCACCAAAGACGACGTGATCGAGGATCTCCGTGAGAAAGTCGAGCAACTCGAAAAGAAGCTCATCGAGAAGGGCGTCTCAGCGCAAGGTTGGTTTTGTCGCACTTTATCGTAAAAAATTCAAAAAAACTCGTCATCGTTTTGATTGTTCATACGTTCATCCGCGCAATCATAGCACACATATCTAAATGTTGTCTTCATTCCAGAAATTGCTGACTACCTGCACCGGTAAGCGTACATTTTATGTCTCTTGAGTGCAATCCTATGTGTCATGTCCGTTGTGTGTGGTCCGTTGCCTGCGTTTTTCCCATTTTATTTTCTTCCTGTTTCGGTGGCGTCCGCTTGTGCATGTGATCCCCGATCATTCAATCTCACTCGAATTGACCGACTTTTGGTTTTTTAACACTTTCACACACCTTTGCCTACCGTAAGCTCTTACAGTAACTCATCGCTGCGTGTTGATTTAGGACGACGACCAAGCGATCCAGAAGTCGAACAGTTCGACACAGCGCCGTCGACGCCGGTAGCGGCCGCGCCGCCTCCGCAACCAATTCGCTTCCGCCAACCGTTGCCGCCCGCGAAGGTGGTCTCGCGCAGAAGTGGTACAGTTGCGCTACCGTATTCCCTTGCTTGCTAACTCCTGTGTGATTGCAGATATTCGCTTCCATAGTAATCCAGCGATTCCGGTAATGCGCGATCCGGAATCCGCGCTCCACGGGTACAACGTCGACGAGGTGCGCCACTCGCTCGCCGTTCCGGTGCGCGATCGGCGGAAATTCTTTGAGCGCATCGCTGAGATTCAAATGTCGTTTTAGTGCGCTACAAAAACAGCCAAAGCAGAGGGAGAGAGCGCAGTAGATCACTTTATCAACTGGGAACTATTATTTCGTGTGTGTGAGTGTGTGTGGGCCAGCCTACATGTAACCTATATGATCATGATGTGTTTGTTGTACATAGTGATTATGTGAAGAGACTGTAATCGCAATAAAAGAGTTATATGCAAGTTGATGACCCATTCCAATGTCCACAAGAATTAGACGTGGAGTGACGACGACCAAGCGAGGGAGATTTAGGTCGATTGGTCCTAGGACGACGACTTCGTTTACAAGCGCTCGCCTTTCGCTTCCGGTTCTTCTGGTCCATTGGAGTTTACGCCGTCCGCATCTGATACCATATTCGTGCCATCATCGTTGACTTCCGGCAAGTGGTACGACCGTGTGGCCGAAATGATGGTCGCAGAGAGGACAATAAGAGTGAAGGGATTCATTTTCAAAGATATTTTACACTTTGTTGTGCTGTTTTATAGTAAAATTGCGGAAGTAGCCGATTACGGAAGCAATTATCGTCCACATCTGCGTTGGATCAATCGCCATTTTGCAGACTTTCATCGTCTGAACGCGCTTTGCATAAATGCGCCTCATTACAGCGCCGTATCGAACAACGATAACCTTGAATTCCGTCAAATCACCTCCGATCATGAAGATTGTATTGTTCTCGCTGTGAGGTCCTTGCGGCCTCAACATAAAGCAAAAAAGCTGAAACCAAACGCGTCAATTTAACGAACGATTATTTTGACAAAAAACTCGGCGAAAGAATATCGGCGGCAAGCGCGGATTCGGTTCCGACCGGCGGCGACATGAAGAACGGATTCAAGATCGCCCCGCTGAGAACCGTGTGGGAGACCACATCCGGTGAGAGCATATGAGGACTGAGAACCAATGGAGAGAGAACGTAAGGGTTGAAAACGTTCGGAGAGAGGAAATAGGGCGAAAAGACGTAAATGTCAAAGACGGCTGGAGAGAAGACGTTCGGGCCGAGGATGAAAGGAGCAAAGATGAGCGGCGAGCCGACCATCGGATTGAAAACGGGCGGACTTAGGACTGCGGGATTGAAGATGAGAGGAGAGAAGATATTAGGAGAGAGGGTCATAGGGGCGAGGACGCTCAGCTCTGCGACTACAGGCGAGAACATGAAAGGCGAGAGGGTGATTTGTCGTTTGGAGCGCGAGCTACGATGATTGTCTTCCTCGGCTAGAGAGCGGATTTTCCCGATTAGTGCGTCTTCACGGTCCTCGTCCGTCCATTGCGCGTACTCGTCGAGGTCAATGGGAAAGTCGGATACGTTGAACATGCCTGTAAAGGTGCCAGATATGAGTGGAATTGATGAAGGACCGTTTCGATGTGTAGAATCGCGACATCGCGACCCTAAATTTCCAGTCTGGATCAATTCCCTACCTCCAGACATGAACGTCTCCCTGAGCTGATCAACGGTCATAAAAGCAAAGTCGTCAACCTCCATTTGCGATTTCTGGCCGCCAGTGAACGTCTTCTGGATCCTCTGGAATGTATTTGTGATCCGATTGGTCACGTTCATGACGTCTTCCAGCATTCCAGTAGTCGATGCCTTCTCAAACACCTTGAAAGCCTCGTCTACTACCAGTTTAGCCCCAGACGCCTCCATGATCAACTCCAAAACCGCTTTTTGGTCACCGCCAGGCAGTCCTGTCGCCTCGACAATGTCCGGAATCGGCAAAATGCTGTTTGGCGAGTCGTCTCTGTAGAATGGCATG
>MQUG01000679.1:0-15491 GCA_007213375.1 Steinernema feltiae | reverse complement strand
GTAGGCTAGGCTGCGCCTTCGACGCAGGGCCTGCAGCGCAGGAGTTCTCTGTTTTTTTGGTCAAGTCATTGAAAATTAGCTGTAAGATTCTGTAGAAAGTGAACCCCCAGGATGTTTCTATTTTCTTGCCAATGGCTGCATAGATGGGATTTGAACACAACAAGTCTTTAGCGAGGGATGGGAGTATTGATGTGTGAACAAAAAAGTCAATTCATACGATGACGCATTTTTTATTGCGATGAGGTCTATGCTGTGAACCCGGCCTGCTGTGCCGCTTTTTCACCAACACAACGAACGCATTTCCAACCAGTAGATGGAGCGCGATCGCTATGCTGTGTGAGAGTGTCATTCTGTACTTTTGGGGTGAAGATTTGAGTCAAGCGCTGTGCCCGAGATAAAAGAAATTGTGTGTGTGTGTGTGAATGGAACTTTGTAAAATATTCTGCATTGCAATTAGAGCAGTTACTTGTACTGTGCAGCACACATGCAAACTTTAATGAAGTGTTAGATTTTTAGAACAATGAATACGCAAAAATTCGTTTCACTGCATGAACTCCTGCTGGACGGAGAGCATGTACTTCCTATATTGTTCAAGATCCGCCAATGTGTCATGGAACGAGAATGCCAATTTCCAAGGATTTTTCAACTGAGTCAAGAACCTAGTGGAGGATACTTGCCCATCTGGACAAATGTATTTTACATTGAAAACACAAAATTGTAAACCCCGTTTTTTGTAGCGCTATAGCGTTTCGTTTTAGGCTTAATTCTGAGGAGACTCGGGATATTGCATGTGTAGGCCCACAGGCTGATAAACCGTGCTGCATCATCGCAAGAGACCTTGTAGAAGACAAAAACGAGAAGTGGCATGTGCATTTCGATGTTGTTTCCGACAACGCACATAGTCATAGCCCGCAATTATCTGAAAATTTGTAAGTCTTCAATACATATATGTTGTACGCAATTTCTGTTTTTTAGTACGAAAGTATTGCGGACGATTTTAACCAAGGAGGGTTGCTCTACAAGTACGCTGATGAACTTCATGCTCTTAAACAATTTAACATTGGCATACGAGGAGACATGCATGATGCAGGCGACATTTTCAGGAAAGAGTTCGCTCAGAAAAACGACGAAAATTACAAACGCAGTATGTGGTCGTACAAACGTTGGGAGGAGGCAGGGCTTTTTCGTTAGTAAAAAAGAGCGCTAGCAGTTAATAATTTCAATGATCGCTGAGTGGTTTAAGTACGTGTCTGAGTGTTACTAAATTTGTGAATTGTTAAACGAAGTTATATTATGCGCATTACCTATCTTGTTGTTTTTACCAATATAAAATAATTGATAAGACGATTTAAGTAATGTTAGGAGTGTTCGGATAGCAGAATCGTATCACACTAGCCGCAAATTTTATGCATTTTACCCGAAAACAATCACAAATTTCTGAAATCAGTGCTACAACGCGTGTTAGGACTTCTGCCACGTTAGGATTTCTTAGGCTTAATGTTCGTCCAGTGAAGCAGATGGAGGGGAATGACTGCACTACCACCACAACAATAAGAAATTTAAGCGCTCAACCCAGCCTTAAAGGCAAATATGCTATATTAAATGAAAAAAAACACGATATGTGTCAAGTTGGCACCGCCGATATGACGACAGCGACTGAACCCCACGACATCTTGGTGCCTCCTGTGAATTTGGGAATTTGGTACATAGATATTTTGATGTCAAGTTAAGCGCCGTTGAATGTTGCTCTACAAAACCGGGTTAAGCCACTAAGACAGCCAGACTAAGCCTCAGGCAGTTGCGATATGGCTAATCAAAAACGTGCTGAAGCGTTACGACCTGACATCAAATTAACAGGGTACCAGATTTCGGGCGTTCAAGTCAACGTTCAAGTCGACGTCAAGTCAACCATTTGATAAGACACCCTGGTGCGCCCAACGGGAATGAGCTTGGTTTTTAAATGCATAGCACATATTTATAAAATCGTTCATTTTTGTAATTTCATACTTGTAAAGCTTTTGAGAAAACCCTCTTTGCAACAATTCATCAATTATCCAGATTGTTGCTTTCATGATATCGTTCCAAATGTCTCACCTTGAGATTGCGGACCATCGCAACTTATTTTTTTGTAAACAAATGAGTGGCCGTGATTTTTGCTTACGCACATGCGCATAGATGCACATGCTGGTTCAAGATAAATGCAAAATTATAAGCCAAGACTCTCCGATAAGTCAAACTTAAAGCTTAGGCGCAGGCGTGGCTACGAACTGGGCCAATTTGGGTTTAGGTCAATGTTAGACTAGTTACAACTCGAGTTCCGATGGCGTTTTATCAAGGTTAAGCGTAGGGGTTACTTAGGCTTGATGATTTCGGGCGTTTTATCAAGGTAAGCTTAGGTGATACTTAGGATTTCATGCGTTTTATCAAGCTTGGCTAAGTGAGAACCCAAATTCTGTACTTTCTTCCATCTTTTTCCACCAAATTTTCCATCAGCCGCATAGTTCCATCTCTTCCTTATCCGCTGATAGACTGAGAGAACCATTGGTCTAAGATTTGCGCTGCTGAGTCGTCTTCACAGCATTGTGCGAGTATTTTTTCTTCGTCGATTTCCTGTCAACATTCTTCTAACTTTACCTTATTCAAAGAACAAACTGTCAAACTTTTCAATCACAAGATTGCTTGAAAGATGTCTTTAATCGACGGCGACAACGAAATCAAGATTTTCTACTATGCAAATGATCAAACCGTCGTCTACGAAAGGTTTACATGTGGCAAATCAACAGAAGTCCTGGAAGCAGTCAGTCAAACGGAACTTGGGAACTCTTTATCAACCGTTGAAATCCGTGCAAGTAAGTTACCGAAACACACTTCCAAATTTTGTTGAACGAACTACTACACAATATTCATACAATGATTGTTCGAAACTGATGCGCCATTCGAGTTGCCGATATTTCTGTCAACAAAAAGTCTGAAGGAAATTTGATTTATCAATTCATAATAGAAAATAAAGAAATCTTAAAATCGATTTTTTCAAGTCAAAATCCTAACAAGGTTTTCTATTTACTGAACAACCATAGCTGAATCAGCACTGTTATATATTGAAGAATTCCTAATACCCCCCAAACAGGAACTTTAGAGTGATTCGCTGTCTCAGAAAAGCAGATAACAATGGCAAAATCCATTGGTTTACAAAGATGCAAATTGCTGATCTTGTAAAAACATAATCCACCATTCGTGAAAAGCCTAACTGGAAATTTCTACAGCGCGATACAGAAAACTACATAATTTTGGAGCTACTAGAAGACAAAGAACTAGATTTACATTTTATCGCCGACAACAACAACGCGTTCATCTACCGCGGTCTTTTTAACATAGCAAAGTGTTAGGAAATGAAAAATAAATGAAGAAGGAACACAATTCGAATTTCTACATGGTTCAAACTACAACTTACGGATTATAACTAACGAACTGTTCGACCACCACCACTGAACAAAACAAAAATTAAAATAGTTAAATAAGACGTGTATTTTATGTTTATATAAAATGATAATCTGTGCTTCAAACATCATACGTTTTTAGCAATAAGTTGTCGAAAATCACATATGCACAGTTTATAACCATCAACATCCTACAGCTTAGATTTTTTTCTCAAATAACTTGGTAATATGCCATAATATCAACAGTTCCAATAAAAAAATTCATTGGAATTGTAATAGATATTCATTTGTTTATTACAGACAGCAATCAGAGTTTCAATCAGAGATTGCAGTTTAAAAATTATTAGAGAGACTGTACTTAAAAACTCAATTGATTTTTCGAAAATTGAACTTGAAGACAGGTTCTACTTGTGTTCTATTTCCCATAGCACATCCCATTCCAATAATTTCTGCAATTGGTTTCTTACTGAACTTCTCTAAGAACTAGTCGTTTCCGTCAAAAGCAATCAATGCCTCAAGGTGTCTTAGATAAAAAATCTTTCTAAATTCGCGGAATTATATATGAAGTTGATGCAGACGGAGTCTAATTGGTCATGATTTTGCAAATAAGTGGAGTTTGACATTCTTTTTTAAGCGTTTGGGGTCTCGATTTTTTTACTTCATCTTCACTCGTTCTTTGCTCTCTATGTATGCAGCTGTGTGTATGTGTTTTATGACAAGCCTGAATCGAATTTTTTGCCCCATTGGAGCGCTCCGCGTATGCGTTATCTTCAAAATTCCCTCATGATGATGCATGAAATAAGTGTGTATCAGTAAGCGGACTTAAAAACGATGTAAATGTGTGATCAATCCAAAAAGCGCATAAATCGAATAATTTATGCAATTCTTTTCTTACTGAACGTCTCTATGAACTGCCCGTTTCCGTTAAAAAACAATCAACCCTTTACGTATGCACTAGAATGCAATGTAAAACTTTCTACATTCTCAAGTCAAAGGAGGCTGATGGAAACGTATTCTATCCAGTAGAAAGACACGAGGATGTGCTTGATACGATATGCTCTACGACTGTTGACTTTACTCGCACAGTTTGAAAATTTAATCATACACACACGTTTGTTTATTAATTTGCTCAACGCTCAACAATTTAAAAAGTAAATTCCGCAAATCGAACTAAATTTTTCTGCACATTCGAGGTTTCCGTTAACCATCAGTCTTAAGCAACACAAGCCAGTGCGGTACACAAGTAGACAGAACAGCCAGATTAAGACATAAATAGAATGAGAGCTGAGGCCCAATTTGGGAAATTCTGGCCACGTGTACACGCCACTCCTGAAGCACAGGAAAGGAGCGATGTTACAGACGTGAAATCGGGAGATTTTTTCAATTTACTCTCAAGGATTCAGGACAAAAAGATGTAAATAACGAACACGTCAAAAAAACAGCTAGTTGTTTTAAATAATTTATTATTTTATTTTATTAAACAAGAACAATTTCAAAAAATCGATCGCGAAACAACAGTAACGGTCATGTATTGGGGGAATTCGCGAGCTAGTGATGGTAATTCTACTGTTATATTTTTCTGACGTATGACACATAGAATGACAGTGAATGCTACTGATTTATGCAGGTCATGGCGCTATAGATTTCAAACGATAACTGTAGCACATTGTAAGTTTTAGAATCAACACATGATTCTAAACGCGTTTTTTGTCTAAAACAATCATATTCACGGAATTTCTTACAAGCCTTCTTACAATAGGATTTAATACAGTCTTAGCATCTTGATCGCTACGGGATTTCGAGTAAGTGACTAGCGAGTCGGCTAGCGAGCCGAGTAGTCTCACGACTCGACTCACCTGGGTTTTGGAGATACGAGTCGACTCAAACGAGTCATAAAATTCAGACAAGAAAGTGCGGATTGGGATTGTTCGCATATTTGCCGCTTCACTTTTATGCGCGTTGTCTAGACATTTCTTGACTTTTTTGCAAAGGTATGACACTCTGCAAACAAGCGATATACCAAATGATTTGAAGATTTGAAACCAGTAGAAAAATCAAATGTCAACTCAAAGCCAGCTCGGGACTCGTTTCGACTTTGGAGATACAAGCCGAATCGACGTTGAAGTCGATTGAAAAAACGCTGAGCACCACAGACTTCCCACTCAAGTCATGTAACACAGAAGGATTTCTTATTGCTCACAAAATGATCACATCCGATCACAAAATGCCTTTACCTCCTGCAGGGACATATATCTGCAACCAATCTTTACCGCAAATGTATGCAGATGGCAAAAATAAATATTTTTGGTCACTTTAAAGGAGGGCTTGATGACAAGAGGCTCAAAAAACTTTAAAACTTTAGTGCTATTGTACGCGTTTAAATGAACGACAAAACTCAGCAAACTTTAGAAAGAACTACGAACACTCAACTATAGAAATTAACTTTTAGAATAGTTTGCAACAACTTTTGTCTCTTTTTTTGTACATTTATTTTTTTCATTGGCGATAAAAAATGTATGAACACTCACCCTTTCGTACATTTTAAGAGAGAGGAACATCTATACTGCCTATAATCCGCGGGCTAAGCCCGGGATTTAATTCTACAAACTTGCAGTTTGTAGAGCTAAATTATAAGCGGATTATAGGCAGTATAGATGTTCCTCTCTCTTAAAATGTACGAAAGGGTGAGTAGTTCATACATTTTTTATCGCCAATGAAAAAAATAAATGTACAAAAAAAGAGACAAAAGTTGTTGCAAACTATTCTAAAAGTTAATTTCTATAGTTGAGTGTTCGTAGTTCTTTCTAAAGTTTGCTGAGTTTTGTCGTTCATTTAAACGCGTACAATAGCACTAAAGTTTTAAAGTTTTTTGAGCCTCTTGTCATCAAGCCCTCCTTTAAAGTGACCAAAAATATTTATTTTTGCCATCTGCATACATTTGCGGTAAAGATTGGTTGCAGATATATGTCCCTGCAGGAGGTAAAGGCATTTTGTGATCGGATGTGATCATTTTGTGAGCAATAAGAAATCCTTCTGTGTTACATGACTTGAGTGGGAAGTCTGTGGTGCTCAGCGTTTTTTCAATCGACTTCAACGTCGATTCGGCTTGTATCTCCAAAGTCGAAACGAGTCCCGAGCTGGCTTTGAGTTGACATTTGATTTTTCTACTGGTTTCAAATCTTCAAATCATTTGGTATATCGCTTGTTTGCAGAGTGTCATACCTTTGCAAAAAAGTCAAGAAATGTCTAGACAACGCGCATAAAAGTGAAGCGGCAAATATGCGAACAATCCCAATCCGCACTTTCTTGTCTGAATTTTATGACTCGTTTGAGTCGACTCGTATCTCCAAAACCCAGGTGAGTCGAGTCGTGAGACTACTCGGCTCGCTAGCCGACTCGCTAGTCACTTACTCGAAATCCCGTAGCGATCAAGATGCTAAGACTGTATTAAATCCTATTGTAAGAAGGCTTGTAAGAAATTCCGTGAATATGATTGTTTTAGACAAAAAACGCGTTTAGAATCGTGTGTTGATTCTAAAACTTACAATGTGCTACAGTTATCGTTTGAAATCTATAGCGCCATGACCTGCATAAATCAGTAGCATTCACTGTCATTCTATGTGTCATACGTCAGAAAAATATAACAGTAGAATTACCATCACTAGCTCGCGAATTCCCCCAATACATGACCGTTACTGTTGTTTCGCGATCGATTTTTTGAAATTGTTCTTGTTTAATAAAATAAAATAATAAATTATTTAAAACAACTAGCTGTTTTTTTGACGTGTTCGTTATTTACATCTTTTTGTCCTGAATCCTTGAGAGTAAATTGAAAAAATCTCCCGATTTCACGTCTGTAACATCGCTCCTTTCCTGTGCTTCAGGAGTGGCGTGTACACGTGGCCAGAATTTCCCAAATTGGGCCTCAGCTCTCATTCTATTTATGTCTTAATCTGGCTGTTCTGTCTACTTGTGTACCGCACTGGCTTGTGTTGCTTAAGACTGATGGTTAACGGAAACCTCGAATGTGCAGAAAAATTTAGTTCGATTTGCGGAATTTACTTTTTAAATTGTTGAGCGTTGAGCAAATTAATAAACAAACGTGTGTGTATGATTAAATTTTCAAACTGTGCGAGTAAAGTCAACAGTCGTAGAGCATATCGTATCAAGCACATCCTCGTGTCTTTCTACAGGATAGAATACGTTTCCATCAGCCTCCTTTGACTTGAGAATGTAGAAAGTTTTACATTGCATTCTAGTGCATACGTAAAGGGTTGATTGTTTTTTAACGGAAACGGGCAGTTCATAGAGACGTTCAGTAAGAAAAGAATTGCATAAATTATTCGATTTATGCGCTTTTTGGATTGATCACACATTTACATCGTTTTTAAGTCCGCTTACTGATACACACTTATTTCATGCATCATCATGAGGGAATTTTGCAGATAACGCATACGCGGAGCGCTCCAATGGGGCAAAAAATTCGATTCAGGCTTGTCATAAAACACATACACACAGCTGCATACATAGAGAGCAAAGAACGAGTGAAGATGAAGTAAAAAAATCGAGACCCCAAACGCTTAAAAAAGAATGTCAAACTCCACTTATTTGCAAAATCATGACCAATTAGACTCCGTCTGCATCAACTTCATATATAATTCCGCGAATTTAGAAAGATTTTTTATCTAAGACACCTTGAGGCATTGATTGCTTTTGACGGAAACGACTAGTTCTTAGAGAAGTTCAGTAAGAAACCAATTGCAGAAATTATTGGAATGGGATGTGCTATGGGAAATAGAACACAAGTAGAACCTGTCTTCAAGTTCAATTTTCGAAAAATCAATTGAGTTTTTAAGTACAGTCTCTCTAATAATTTTTAAACTGCAATCTCTGATTGAAACTCTGATTGCTGTCTGTAATAAACAAATGAATATCTATTACAATTCCAATGAATTTTTTTATTGGAACTGTTGATATTATGGCATATTACCAAGTTATTTGAGAAAAAATCTAAGCTGTAGGATGTTGATGGTTATAAACTGTGCATATGTGATTTTCGACAACTTATTGCTAAAAACGTATGATGTTTGAAGCATAGATTATCATTTTATATAAACATAAAATACACGTCTTATTTAACTATTTTAATTTTTGTTTTGTTCAGTGGTGGTGGTCGAACAGTTCGTTAGTTATAATCCGTAAGTTGTAGTTTGAACCATGTAGAAATTCGAATTGTGTTCCTTCTTCATTTATTTTTCATTTCCTAACACTTTGCTATGTTAAAAAGACCGCGGTAGATGAACGCGTTGTTGTTGTCGGCGATAAAATGTAAATCTAGTTCTTTGTCTTCTAGTAGCTCCAAAATTATGTAGTTTTCTGTATCGCGCTGTAGAAATTTCCAGTTAGGCTTTTCACGAATGGTGGATTATGTTTTTACAAGATCAGCAATTTGCATCTTTGTAAACCAATGGATTTTGCCATTGTTATCTGCTTTTCTGAGACAGCGAATCACTCTAAAGTTCCTGTTTGGGGGGTATTAGGAATTCTTCAATATATAACAGTGCTGATTCAGCTATGGTTGTTCAGTAAATAGAAAACCTTGTTAGGATTTTGACTTGAAAAATCGATTTTAAGATTTCTTTATTTTCTATTATGAATTGATAAATCAAATTTCCTTCAGACTTTTTGTTGACAGAAATATCGGCAACTCGAATGGCGCATCAGTTTCGAACAATCATTGTATGAATATTGTGTAGTAGTTCGTTCAACAAAATTTGGAAGTGTGTTTCGGTAACTTACTTGCACGGATTTCAACGGTTGATAAAGAGTTCCCAAGTTCCGTTTGACTGACTGCTTCCAGGACTTCTGTTGATTTGCCACATGTAAACCTTTCGTAGACGACGGTTTGATCATTTGCATAGTAGAAAATCTTGATTTCGTTGTCGCCGTCGATTAAAGACATCTTTCAAGCAATCTTGTGATTGAAAAGTTTGACAGTTTGTTCTTTGAATAAGGTAAAGTTAGAAGAATGTTGACAGGAAATCGACGAAGAAAAAATACTCGCACAATGCTGTGAAGACGACTCAGCAGCGCAAATCTTAGACCAATGGTTCTCTCAGTCTATCAGCGGATAAGGAAGAGATGGAACTATGCGGCTGATGGAAAAAAGTACAGAATTTGGGTTCTCACTTAGCCAAGCTTGATAAAACGCATGAAATCCTAAGTATCACCTAAGCTTACCTTGATAAAACGCCCGAAATCATCAAGCCTAAGTAACCCCTACGCTTAACCTTGATAAAACGCCCGAAATCATCAAGCCTAAGTAACCCCTACGCTTAACCTTGATAAAACGCCCGAAATCATCAAGCCTAAGTAACCCCTACGCTTAACCTTGATAAAACGCCCGAAATCATCAAGCCTAAGTAACCCCTACGCTTAACCTTGATAAAACGCCATCGGAACTCGAGTTGTAACTAGTCTAACATTGACCTAAACCCAAATTGGCCCAGTTCGTAGCCACGTCTGCGCCTAAGCTTTAAGTTTGACTTATCGGAGAGTCTTGGCTTATAATTTTGCATTTATCTTGAACCAGCATGTGCATCTATGCGCATGTGCGTAAGCAAAAATCACGGCCACTCATTTGTTTACAAAAAAATAAGTTGCGATGGTCCGCAATCTCAAGGTGAGACATTTGGAACGATATCATGAAAGCAACAATCTGGATAATTGATGAATTGTTGCAAAGAGGGTTTTCTCAAAAGCTTTACAAGTATGAAATTACAAAAATGAACGATTTTAAAAATATGTGCTATGCATTTGAAAACCAAGCTCATTCCCGTTGGGCGCACTAGGGTGTCTTATCAAATGGTTGACTTGACGTCGACTTGAACGTTGACTTGAACGCCCGAAATCTGGTACCCTGTTAATTTGATGTCAGGTCGTAACGCTTCAGCACGTTTTTGATTAGCCATATCGCAACTGCCTGAGGCTTAGTCTGGCTGTCTTAGTGGCTTAACCCGGTTTTGTAGAGCAACATTCAACGGCGCTTAACTTGACATCAAAATATCTATGTACCATATTCCCAAATTCACAGGAGGCACCAAGATGTCGTGGGGTTCAGTCGCTGTCGTCATATCGGCGGTGCCAACTTGACACATATCGTGTTTTTTTCATTTAATATAGCATATTTGCCTTTAAGGTTGGGTTGAGCGCTTAAATTTCTTATTGTTGTGGTGGTAGTGCAGTCATTCCCCTCCATCTGCTTCACTGGACGAACATTAAGCCTAAGAAATCCTAACGTGGCAGAAGTCCTAACACGCGTTGTAGCACTGATTTCAGAAATTTGTGATTGTTTTCGGGTAAAATGCATAAAATTTGCGGCTAGTGTGATACGATTCTGCTATCCGAACACTCATAACATTACTTAAATCGTCTTATCAATTATTTTATATTGGTAAAAACAACAAGATAGGTAATGCGCATAATATAACTTCGTTTAACAATTCACAAATTTAGTAACACTCAGACACGTACTTACACCACTCAGCAATCATTGAAATTATTAACTGCTAGCGCTCTTTTTTACTAACGAAAAAGCCCTGCCTCCTCCCAACGTTTGTACGACCACATACTGCGTTTGTAATTTTCGTCGTTTTTCTGAGCGAACTCTTTCCTGAAAATGTCGCCTGCATCATGCATGTCTCCTCGTATGCCAATGTTAAATTGTTTAAGAGCATGAAGTTCATCAGCGTACTTGTAGAGCAACCCTCCTTGGTTAAAATCGTCGCAATACTTTCGTACTAAAAAACAGAAATTGCGTACAACATATATGTATTGAAGACTTACAAATTTTCAGATAATTGCGGGCTATGACTATGTGCGTTGTTGGAACAACATCGAAATGCACATGCCACTTCTCGTTTTTGTCTTCTACAAGGTCTCTTGCGATGATGCAGCACGGTTTATCAGCCTGTGGGCCTACACATGCAATATCCCGAGTCTCCTCAGAATTAAGCCTAAAACGAAACGCTATAGCGCTACAAAAAACGGGGTTTACAATTTTGTGTTTTCAATGTAAAATACATTTGTCCAGATGGGCAAGTATCCTCCACTAGGTTCTTGACTCAGTTGAAAAATCCTTGGAAATTGGCATTCTCGTTCCATGACACATTGGCGGATCTTGAACAATATAGGAAGTACATGCTCTCCGTCCAGCAGGAGTTCATGCAGTGAAACGAATTTTTGCGTATTCATTGTTCTAAAAATCTAACACTTCATTAAAGTTTGCATGTGTGCTGCACAGTACAAGTAACTGCTCTAATTGCAATGCAGAATATTTTACAAAGTTCCATTCACACACACACACACAATTTCTTTTATCTCGGGCACAGCGCTTGACTCAAATCTTCACCCCAAAAGTACAGAATGACACTCTCACACAGCATAGCGATCGCGCTCCATCTACTGGTTGGAAATGCGTTCGTTGTGTTGGTGAAAAAGCGGCACAGCAGGCCGGGTTCACAGCATAGACCTCATCGCAATAAAAAATGCGTCATCGTATGAATTGACTTTTTTGTTCACACCTCAATACTCCCATCCCTCGCTAAAGACTTGTTGTGTTCAAATCCCATCTATGCAGCCATTGGCAAGAAAATAGAAACATCCTGGGGGTTCACTTTCTACAGAATCTTACAGCTAATTTTCAATGACTTGACCAAAAAAAACAGAGAACTCCTGCGCTGCAGGCCCTGCGTCGAAGGCGCAGCCTAGCCTACACTTGACTATGAATTGCTCCCAGCTTCGGCAAACTTGATGCCTAGACATAATTTTCGGGCCTATGCCTAATTTCCAGGCTTCCGCATTACTCCCATGAGCCCACCTAACCCTACTCTTTTTGTTATCGAAATTAATTTCTTCATTTAAGAAAATGTCGAATCAACGAATTTGTTGTCAAAACCATCTATTGCTGCTCTCAATGTTTTTCCTATGCAAAGCAGAAAATCCTGATAATCAAAAGAAAACCTTGAAAATAGAACCAAAAGATTTACAAATCATTTTAAACTTAGATTCCCTGAGATTTCTTTTTTTCTTAAAATGTAGACCGAATTTGTCATTCACCCTCCATTGATTGTTTGACAGCTCCTGTGTTTTATACTTCCATCCCTCCGGTGTATCATATTACGCATTTACTTTTGTTTTTCTTTTTATTACGCATTTACACAGCCTTACGAATTTTATTAACAAAATTTTCAAAACTGGTTCTTAAATAATATTTTATTTAACGTCTCCAAAATTAATTGCACAGGTCAATACTGCCTCCGTTTCGTCGTGTGAACTTCTTGTACGTTACAATAGCAGAATTTTTTAAATTCTAAATTGCCTTTGACCTTCTGGTGAGTGTTCTGCGATTTAACAATGCTGACAGCTCGCTTTAGCGATTCCCAATGCGTCGGTACATATACTGTCTCCCAGTACGTAGGATTAAACTTCCGATGAATCCTTTTGTATCAATGCAGACCATGGTTTTTAATGACGCTGTAAGTTTTGCGTGTTTGAGTTGTTATACTCTTGTATTCAGCTATGTGGTAGATGAGCTACTTTTTAACGGTTCTAGCGATGGCTCTTAAGAAGCTGATTCTAAGAACGCTAAAGAAGACTTGAGAAAACCGGGCTCTCTTGTTAGTTTATAGTTTTGGTCATTGTGTATTTGTAATTTTTTAGTTCAGTTTTATTGTTGATAGTCGTTTTGTTAAACTTTTTTATTTAGACTTGCATCTCTGGTTACGATTAGTCAAAACGCAATGAGGGTATTCCGTCTACCAGTCGAATCTATTGCGAGTGCTGTAGCGTGTTAAGCAAATTGTGCTGGCACGCATCTGCGATGCTTCATAGCGGGATGAATCGCACATGAAGAATACATTTGAGTTGAGACAGATGAAGATAATGCAGAAACCTCTGCTGTGCTGCTTAGCTTCTTTCTACATTTCTCGATCGTATTTGTGGGATTCTTATTCTGAGATTAGCAAACGCTCTTGATTACCCAAACCCTTCATACCGTCACATTCGTGAATATTCAGAATGACAACTCTCCGAATTGTCGTACTGTATAAATCGTGATGTGCTGGAGCGTCATGTGCTCCAAGACGATTTCAGACGATCCTTCTTTTAACTTGATCTCTGTGCAACTCAATTCTGTAGATTCCCATCTATGACTCTGATTGATAAGATTCTACAAGCGTACCCACACCACGATGAACGGTTCGCACATTTAATCGACAGTGGCCATTTTCAGATTCACACAGCTTACATTTCAGAATCCTCCAAGATCTGTAATCTTTTGTTTGAGAATCTTGTGGCGGAATGCTATGATTCTAAACATGAATCTAATGACACGATCTTAATTCGTTGTATATTTACGTTAGCTTACCAGAGCACGACTTCAGAATCCTGCATTTCAGAATCTTTTTAAGCTCGAGGTTTGAGAGTTTAACGCGCTTCTGTTTAAAACATTGTGACCTAAACGTATTCCCTCACTCCAACGACAGAATATCGAGCCAGTCGTTTCGCTTGTGATGTCTGCGGTAAATTGTTTTACGGTAAGTTCAACATGCTGCTCACAAGAATTCGCCCTCCGTCATGCGTATCAGGTTAAAGGAGAGAGAGAGTTCTGAACAGTCTGGATTCATTCTACTCTTTTTGTGCGATGGAAGCCAGTCGCTTCGCCTGTGATGTCTGCGGTAAATCGTTTTACAGCAAGTTCAACATGCGGCGTCACAAGAATTCGCGCCATCGTGTGAACGCCAGCGAGAATGGCGGTGATAAGGTTGGTTTAATTTGAAAACAATTTTTTAAAGATTATGCATAGGAAAATGTCGATCCCGCAACAGAGCGGTTCAATATGGGATTTTTCGAGACCCCCATTTTGCCTCCTAAAGTCTTGGCTGCTAGAAAGAAAAGATCGGCAAAACTGCAGGAAAGCCAAACTCGAAAATTCCAAAGAAAACTCTGAAAGAAGTCTTGAAGCCTTTTGCCGAAAACCGCACTACTCCTCCATCGCCATTCCAACCGCAAGTCCCCAATATTCTGAAAATGTGTCCTCAAAATCAAAATTATGCACCAATTCCAAACGCCGTATACCCCCAGATGCCTTTTATGTTTGATCCATCGTTTTATGCTCCAAATTCTCCAGTCTATCCTTACTACATGTCTGCTTATCTTCCCCCAAATCCTTATCACTTTTATCCTCAGTATTTCCAACAATAAATTCGAATTTGCCGTTTGTTGTTTGTGCGCACACAGGTGCTAATTCTCGCACCCTAGCGTTCGTCGGAGTGACCTCGCGAACAGACGCTTTTTAGCATTAGCTGTTGGTCATTAGCTGTTGCGCGTTTGCTTCCTGACGTCTACCGTTCACCGGACTGACCGCGATTGTAAATCATCGACGCCTTCTCTCTCAGACTCCGAGATGTCCGAATCTGAATCTGCTCGCCGAAGAAGACTTCTGAAATGTCCCCGGATTCTGTCGATGTGAATTCTGACGTTGAAAGACTCAAAAGAACTAAACGCGCCATCGCTCTGCATTACGAGGTTCGAGACATACTCGAATCAGAAGGCATCAGTGCTGAAGAGAATGCTGACGATGGTTCCGTAGCGGTAAGATTCTTTCCTTCTTTTTTGCATTATGTGTGAATTCCAGATTACCGAGAGTCCATCAATTGAAAGAAATCTTCATATTCCTCTACATTATCAATTATGAAGAATGGAAACGCATCGTTCGTCTTCCGTCCGATAAGCGTCTCGAGGAATTTGCACTGCATTTGGACGAGTAAAATTGTTCTTGTTCTATTTTTAATAAAAAAACCTTTTTTCAAACTTTTTTGAGAATCCGATTTCAGAATCCGTATTTTTTTGAGAATCCGATTTCAGAATCCTATTTCAGAATCCTCTGAGATTCTGTTCAGAATCTCTGAGAATCTGAAAAAGAGTGAAAACACCTCCCACATTGGTGGGAATGATGACCCCGAAGGGCTCGATCTGAAGAATGTAAAAGTTGCC
>MQUG01000677.1:0-26944 GCA_007213375.1 Steinernema feltiae | reverse complement strand
TTCCGCGTTAGCGTTACAATCTTACTGCTCAAAATTTAAAATCGTCTCATCGACGTCGGATATTAAACTATTTAAATCAAATTCACAGAGCAACGTACAACGATTGAGCGACCCCGACGATTGACAATGCGATTCGGGGATGAAGACCAGAAAATGGTGCGATTGTGCTCAACAGCAAGTCATTTTCTCCAGGATAGGAAAACTCACAAAACCTGCATCTTTTTCAGCAAAATATTGTCAATTAACTGCGAGAATTCACGGATTTAATCAAACAAACCGATGGAACTGATTGGAGGATGACTGAATTCACAGAAACACCAAAAATACGCTTTGTATCACTCTTCAATTGTAGAACATTTTACGATCCTTTGAACTCCACTAAATCGCGCATCCTGATCTGAGCAGCCGTGTTCTGGGCTATCGGCGCATTACGCAGTCATAGATTGACCTCGCGGTCTTCCGTGTTAGCGATGCAAACTTTCCTTCAGCTGTGAAGCTCTGAAGCGCAAAAGCTGAAAAGCTCAGAATTTCAAATCGTCTTATCAGCCCGGCTCAAGGATGAAGACAAAAAGAAGATGCGCAGTGTATTGCGCTCGCATCTCGATCTGAAGTTAACTAAAACTGCTTCTTATTCACAAAAATCTTGTAATTTAAATGCGCAAATTCGGGGATTAATTCAAATAAACCTTACGAGGCTTGTGAATAAAAGATTCGAATCGGTAACATCAAAAGCTTTCAAAATGCAGCGTGGTTTTTGGTCTCCAACAGTCACATGAACTTCCACAATCTCAAGTTCAATCATGAGACCCTGAGAATTAATTGCCGGGTGCAAAGTGGGAAAAAAAGTGTTCAGGACATTTCTTGCACGCGCACTTTCACACCTTTTGCTTTCGGCCTGGGAAAGAGCACGAGAGTGAACCTCGGGATACCTGAGTTGAAGAGATCAAACCAGAGTTGATGAAAACAGGACATTGGTTCCATTAATCACTTCCGTTGTTATGAACGCACTTGAGGCGACACTTTGCATCGGCTAATGGACGCGCGATGATGTGACCGCCATTAGCGTGTTTTCGGGAAGGGAAGTTAACTATCAGCTTACCGATTAGTACTGAA
The DNA here is from genome assembly GCA_007213375.1 of Steinernema feltiae. NCBI lineage: Eukaryota > Metazoa > Nematoda > Chromadorea > Rhabditida > Steinernematidae > Steinernema > Steinernema feltiae. The sequence continues at coordinate 25,831 of MQUG01000677.1, read as the reverse complement.
ACGGATCTGCCTGATAGATACGTTCCCAGACACCTCGGAAACTCAAAAAATGGCGTCGATGGGATCGCCATACGATTCTGATTTTGGAAACGTTGCTCTACGAAGCCTGCTAAGCCAAAAACAAAACTCAACCATTTGGGCAGCCAGCCTAGCCAAAGGCAGTTCCAAGTTGTTCTGCTTCGGCATAGAGGTTACTTGGCTTACCTACCAAGCTTCACAGACCTATTTAGGACCAAAGTGTCCAAAATCCGAATTCTATGGCTATTCATTTGAAACCGAACTGTGTGGATGGCCACGCAGCCGGGGTGTTCAGCTCGGAAATTGAGCATACATAGTTCATCTAGTGCAAAAATGTCTAAGAACCTCTAAAACGCCAATGTTTCTCCCATTTGAGCTCAACAGCAAGGGGTACAGGGCCAAACTTGGCATGAAAGTTCTGTGAAAATCGACGCAATTTTCAGAAAATAAGTGTTTCTCATGTTTTCATGATATTAAATGACTTTGAATTCCTGAACTTGGCTGGTAGCCTTCCTCCAATCATTTCGTAATCCTTCGCCCACAACGCTCCCATGAGAATTGAAAGTGGCACTTCTGCTTCACCTTAGCAATGCAGTGTTTCGAAGCGCAGAAAAACAAACTTTTACACTTCCGTTCCGGAAAGCTAATTGACGAAAATAACCTTAGACCACGTGTGTTTTGAAAAATTTCGAATTACTGAGTGACGGCCATAGAGTCTGAGCGGTTAAGAGCGACCATGTGTAAACAGATGCTACGCATTGCCTAGAAGGGAAGTTAACTATCAGTATATTGATGAGTACTGAAACGGGTCTGGCTGATAGATACGTGTCCAGACAATTCAGTAACTAAGAGACATCTGTATCAGACATTTCGGTAATTCAAAAAATGGTTTCAAAGAAATCGCCATAGGATTCTGAATTTGGACACTTTGAGCACCCTATGCAATTCTTAAGCTATGCTCTTAATTTACGATTTTGAGTTTGGATACTTCGATAAAACGTTGTTGGGCGCTTTTGCGCTAAACTAATCTGTTATTCGGCTTACCAAGCCTAACAGGACGCTGCCTGGGGTTACGCTCGGAAATGAGCTTCTAGTTCATCTAGTGCAATTACGTCTAAGAACCTTTAAAACGCCAAGGTTTATCCCAACAGACCTCAGCGTACAGGGCCAAATTTGGCATGATAGTTCTGCTGGGAAAATTGATCCAATTTTCAGAAAATAAGTGTTTCTGATGTTTTCATGATTTTAAATGACTTTGAAATCCTGAACCCTTGGCTGGTGGCATTTCAGTCGCTCCGTAATCCTTCGCCCACAACGCTCCCATGAGAATTTAAAGTGGCACTTCTGCTTCACCTTAGCAATGCGGTGTTTCGAAGCGCAGAAAAACAAACTTTGATTTCCGTTCCGGAACGCTAATTGACGAAAATGACCTTAGACCACGTGTGTTTTGAAAAATCAGGAATTTGTTCGGGAATTACTGAGTGAATGCCGTAGAGTCTGAGCGGCTAAGAGCGATCATGTGGAAACAGATGCTACGCATTGCCTAGTGCAGCTGAGAATCCAAAGGACATGTGGTTTGATGCACTTTAAACACAGAGCGAATGTGTTTCTATTTCCTTTAAAATGAGTTAATCATTAATTGGCACTTTACTAAGTCATCAATTGACCGTCTTTCCTAAGCGCTACAATCTTGCGAATTGCTGAAAATCCCAAAAAGTATCAATTTATTTAGGAGGTCCAAATCACGGACGGCAATATTCAAAAATTAAACTCGTCTTTGCAAAGGTTAAAACAAAGCCAGTTCCGGCACGCGAGTTCTCCGAAATTTGACCGAACTTTAGAATAATGATTTTAAAGATATTGAAAGCCTGAACTCGGCTGATAGCATTCCATTCATTCCATAATCCATCGCCCACAACACTCCCACGAGACTTTAATGTAGCACTTCTGCTAGAACTTTAAAATGCGTTATTTCAAAGTGTTTAAAAACCAACTTTTCCTCCCGCGAAAATGCGATTTCCAAGACCATGTGTGTTTCGAAAAATCTGGAATTTGCGCGGGAATTACTGACGGCGTAACGGCCTCTGAGACTGAGCCGCAAAGAGCGACTACGTACAATCAGATGCTACAAATTTTCAAGATCGTCTAGTGCAGCTGGTAGTATGGAGGACTGATCGTCTGAGGCACTAATGCCACTGCACTGTTCGTCAAAGTTTAATCATTAATTCACGTTTGTAAGTCATCCCTTTTAGCCGCTAGAATCTTGCAATGTTGAAATCGTGCAGTCGGCTACGATATCAATCTATTTACGTCAAGTTCACAGAAACCATCGTGCAAAAATTAAGCTAGTCTTTAGAAAAGTTTAAACAAAAGCCAAAAAGTTGGCTTTTGTTGCTTGAAGCAATCCAGAACATGATTTTCCATGTTTTTTCAACTGACATTAAAATACTGACCTTGGTAGGTAGTATTTCAATGATACCCCGCTAACAAGCCCTCCACGAGACGTTGATGTAGCTTTTCTGCTAGACCTTTAGAATGCGGCATTTGGAAACGTTGAAAAACAAACTTTTGATCGCGGAACTGATTTCTGAACTAGAATTTGTCAATTCTGTGAAAAGGATTTTAGAAAGGGATCTGAGTTTGATTGCCCGAACAAGCTTCTCTCCTTTAACGCTAACGCTAATCGTTGACAACTGGTCTACCACTCTAATCTGACACCATCACGTTGTGGGTGAGAGATTAGCGAATTCCTAAAACTGCGTAAATCCAGAAGAGCTTCAAACCATTTCTTGAACAACAAGATTGTTCTTTGTTCTATGATTATTCAGCTTTAATCATACAATTAAGAACACGGTTAACAACGGCTGTTTGGTGAAATTTATTGCAAAGCAATTAAAAGTTAAAAATGTTACCCACTTGTACATCGCGCGCGTCCATTAGCCATTGTATATATAAAGTGAAAAGTGATTTCTTGATTCTTCCTGCTTTTCCTCCTCTTTTTGCCACCTTCATTTTGGTTTTTTATTTGGGGATATAAAATCCTTCATCGCACCATGCTTGTATGTCAGACGCCTTGGAAAAAGACAAAAAAATGTTTAATTCACTGTTACCAAACGAATATTTAAAAATTTAAAAAGTTCAACATGTACTTACAAAAATTGCACCTTTATTGTTCAGAAGCTTGTGTGTGATTTTGCAGTGGGATGCAGGAAGCGAAAGTAAAAATGTAGTCCGAGCTCAAAGGAAACAGACAAAAATTTTTAGTACAAACTTTTGTTAAATGGACATGATCAAAGCGACAAAACTAGGCATATGGTAAAATTAACAAAAATAACTAAAAAATATAATAGTAAAAATAAAAAGTAAAAAGCCGGCACAACCAATGAATTCTGTCATTTAGTATAACAGTTGTAGTTCCATCCAATTATTGTTTGTCCATTGCTGCCTTTGATCAATCCATTTTCCGGTTTTATCTAATGTCTACTGTTCAAAAAATATTGTGTTGTCTCGTTCAGTTATCGCAAATAACCACAAGTGATCACCTGGTCGCTTGCAAAAACACCCCAATAACTCATCAGTCTTGCGACTGGGTGCGTTTTTAAAACCGAGATTTGAATAAATCTGTTTTGTTTTGTTGTTGATTAAAATTAAAATTATACCTGACTTTAACAGATTGAATCGAATAATAAAAGTGAATCATTTCAATGTCAAAACAACGGTATTAGCTGTACAAATATAGACAATTTTTTGAGGTTAAAAATCTGGACAAAGATAACATCATCTTAACGATTTGTCTTCTCTTGTTTTCATCTTGGGAACAAAGTCACAACTCACATTTCTCTAACAACTGGCACAAGTGTACAAGTGTCTATGTCGTCAGTTACATCTCACGTCAGTCAGCATAAAATATCAATTCATTCATCTCTCAAAAGTCAGTCATCATAAAATAAAAACTAAAAAAAAGATTCAATTGAATTCAATCAACATGAAATGGTAGTGCATTCCTTTCGTTTCAAAGATCTTTGATTTTCTCATTTGAGTTAACATAGATCACTGTAACCATAAAAACCAATCATCACTCTTGCTACTAGGTGTGTTTTTAAAGCCAAAAATTGAAGTTTTAAATCTGTTTTGTTGCTTACAGAGATCAGCGAACGAAGGTTACTCAGCCGATGAGCTACGTAACACAAGAAGGTCCAGTTTTGAAAAATGAAAAATGCCACCGGAGCTTACAGTAAACCGATTGAAGCCTGCGTGGTCAAGCGATGCGAAGACGTCAACCGCAATGATGACGCTACGCTACAAAACAGTCAGAGGCGAAATCGTTCAAAGAACACCACGTTCATAGGCCAGAGTTCTCAATTTCGCATAAAAAAACATTGGAATTGGAATTAACAGGTTCCCGAAATCATAAATTGAATCGTGAACAGTCCATGAAGTGTGATGGGTTCAGTCGCTTAAATCACTTTTATCAAGTGCTATCAATACGTGTGTCTCTGTCCGGCTTGATACCAGCTTGATGTCTCTGTTGTTGTTGACATCAAATATAAGTGGAACAAATCGTCTTTTTTTACAAACAATCGTTTGATGATAACTTGTTTTGTTTAGCTGATTCCTTGCAAAGACGTCAATAGAAGTGGAAAGTTGAATAAAAGTTGAATGTTCAACAGTTCATCAAAACAGTTCAACAGAAAAAACAAAAATTTAATTAAATAAATGATTTTCCAATTATTTTTCATAAATCAATAAATTCACTTGAACGAAGTCAGATAAATTCTAAAAGTTCGATAAAGGAGAAATGTTATTAACTAAAAAGCTGCTGTGATAAATAAAATTAAAGTAAAAAGTAATATTCTGTAATAAAAAGTAATAGTCTGTATGTAGGTAATTGCATTGCCAAAAATCTCTGCTCGTAATTTCTGCTTCTGCTCAAGTTTTCTCCATTGTGTACAGGATAACAGTGTGATGTCTCAATTTAAGTTATAATTGATCCAGATTTGAAAACACATCAGCAAAGTTAAGGCGAATCGAAAAATGCACCCCTGATTACCAAAAAGAATCTTCGCTCATGCGCATTTATTTTTGCAATTTTTTATTTTTTTGGCTACGTTTTCTTTTAAAAAACAGTTCCTGGCCCTTGCACTGCACCGGGTTTTGATAGCTTAACATCACAAAATATGATTTTTATAATTTTGATATTTAATTAATTTAATTAAATTTGTGTTATAGAAAAAAAAGAAAAAGAAAAAAATCCAAGAGTGTACCGATCTGTTGTTGAGTGTACCGTAGATCTCAAACATTTGGCTTTCATTTTGGCTGCATTATTCAAAAGTGAGTGTCGTTTAAGTTTGGTAGCGAATAACGTTACAATATTAGACGGTTCTATGTATATACTCATTCAATTTCAACCCAAAGAGATGTTGGTTGAACACAAAAATTTTAGAAATGAATTTTGAATATAATTCCACGTCAATCGTGCTATCGAATCGCGTAAAAAATTCAACCGATGGCTATTACTATAAGCAAATAGATTTAGCCCAAAAATGTTGTTCTCAAAAATAGCGCAGAACTGCGAAGAATAGAAATAACCTGTTGAGCTCAAAAATTTAGCATTGATTTTGGCTGTGTTATGAAACACTCATACCGAAGGATGTAATCCTTGCCAGAAAATCGAACTTATTAATCTGAATTTATCAGTTTTGTTGTTTTGAAAGATTAATCACTGAAGGTCACTTAGCCGATTAGCTTTGTGAGACCAGAAAAGCCACGTTTTCAAGATTAAAAAAATAAATTATAAAAAAATAATAAAAATAATAAATTTCTAATTATAAAGCTATTGATTTCAATTTTATTTTTAAAGAGTAATTTCCCGAAAAGTTGATTACTGCACTTTAGCTCAAAAATAAGTCAATTCGTTCTTAAAACAAACAGAAAATGCCAGATTCGAAGAACAAAAAATTGAATTTTTGAAATCCTGTTGTGAAGCACAACCACCGCATCTCATTGACCTACTCATTGTCACTTCAAATATATTTACAATGATTGCTGCAACAAAAAAGCTGTTTATCTCATTGGCCTATAGAGCAAACTAGAGCAATTCGTTAGACAAAAAGAAACCTCACTGTCAAGCAAACAACTGAGCTTAGGACAAACAACAGTCATGTTGTTCGAATTTCAAAAATTTAAAATTGCTTTGAAGCACTGCTGGAGTTCAAAAGTTCTCGGAATTCGCGAATCTGTCGCCCACAACTCTCTAGCCAATTAGAAGTTTTAATGTAAAAATAGTTGAATACCACTAATCAACAAGATATCAACAAGAACAAGATATCAAAGTCCGCAGACCAACCATCAGATCAGTTATCGAATCTAAAAATCTAAAAATCTAAAAATCTAAAAATAAAATAAAAATAAAAATCTAAGAATCTAAAAATCGAATAAAATAAAACATCCATTGGAATTTGGCTAAACTACTGTTAAATGAAGCTGTTGCTAGACATGGATTGACCTGTACAAAAATTCACGCTTATTTGTCAGGTTGGTTAAAGACGGCTAAATGATATGTTGGAAATTGATCCATTATGCAAAAATAAAAGAAATTAAAAAGTCATATGAAATCCTGGTTTGTTTAAAACAAATAGCGACCCCATTTACTACTTAAAAAACATTTGACAATTAAGACCAATGTGACTCCAAAAATACATACAAAAAATACATTTAGGCCGAGCAAGCTATTCATTTAATTTTTTTAAAAATTAAATCAGAATTTAATTTTTCAAATATTGTTCATTTAGCTGCGGCTTAAAATCTGGATTGCTACTAAAGGAATCTTTGCCACATTGTACGAATAAAATAAAAGAAAATGAATGAAACTGAAAAATAATGATTGAAAAGAATTTTCGTAAATTGTAAAAAAAAGAAGAAGGATTTTACCTCATTAAAAGTACAAAAATTTATTAAATTTTCCTCAACAGAAATCCCACCGTTTGCTTAAAACAAATGTACGACCAGACATATTAAAAAAAAATTGCAAATTAAAGTCACTTCTGATGATTTCAAAAAATACATAGGCCAAGCTATTCATTTTTTTTTAAATTAAATCAGAATTTTCAAAGATATATTGTTTATTTTAAAGCTCGATTGCTATTCTACATAGGATTCTTTATTTACGTTGTTAAAGATTTACAACAAAAACATCAAAAAATCAATTAATTAAGATAAAAATGATGTCTCATTAGGTAAATTACGGTAGATACAAAAATAACCAAAAGATATAAAACGTTACTCAGGTTACTCAGCCGATGAGCTACGTAAGACCAAAAGGCTCCAGTTCTGAAAAGATAAATGCCACCGGAGCTTACAGTAAACTGATTGGAGCCTGCGTGGTCAAGCGATGCGAAGACGTCAACCGCAATGGTGACACTACGCTACAAAACAGTCAGAGGCGAAATCGTTCAATGAACACTACGTTCGTAGGCCAGAGATCTCAATTTCGGAGCAAAAGACATTGGAATTGGAATTAACTTGCCACTTGCCAAAAAAATGTAAAAAAATACCTGTGGTTGTTGACATCAAAAATAAGTGGAACAAATCGTCGGTTTTCACAAACAATTCTCTAATGTTGACTTATTTACTCCAAATAAATTTAAAAAAATAATAAAAACAATGATTTTCCAATTCAATTAAACAAAGTGAAATTAATTTTAAAAAATCGATAAATCTCAAAAATACCAAGGCTGAATAATTAAGTTATGCTTTGCCAAAAATCTCAAACTTAATTCTGCTCAAGTTTTATCCGTTGTGTGTATTTAATCAGGCGAAAGCATCCACTATGCTGCCATGTTTAAATTTAAGCTAAAATTGTTCTAAATTTGGAACACATCAACACAAAAAAACGGTAACTGAGTTGAGGCGGATCGAAAAACGTTAGAACGTAACCCTGAAGACGGAAAAGAATTTTGCATTTTTACTTTAACATCGATCATGCGCAATTTTGCAATTTTTGCAATTTTTGGTTTTTTTTGGCTACGTTTTCTTTTAAAAAACAGTCAGTGACCCTTGCACTGCACCGGGTTTTGTTCATTTGACATAAAAAATATGATTTTTATGATCTTGATATTTAATTAGCTTAATTAAATTAATTTTTCACACAGTAAATATTACTAGATAATTAAAAAATTGTACATTCAAGAGGCACTGTTGATGTGTGGTGCTGATCGCAAAAAATTTGGCTTTCATTTTGGCTGCATTATGACACAATATTACAAAGTGAGAGTTTGTTGTTTGCTGAAAAGATCTACAAAAATTTTTGAAATGGATTTCAAATTTAATTCCAACGTCCAACGCCAACGTCCAACGTCCAACGTCAATCGTGCTATGGAATCGAGTAAAAAATTCAAATGATGGCTATTACTATACGCAATTAGATTTAGCCTAAAAATTTGACAAAGTTCTCAAAAAAAAAGTGCTGCGAAGAATAAAAACACATTTTCGGCCTGTTCGTTGGTTTTTTCGTCTTTTCTCGTTTCGGTGGCTACGTTATGACATAATATTTCTTAAGAAATGAGAGTTAAAACGACAACTGCTATCGAAAAACTCAATTTCAAATTTTTAATTTCAAAAATTTCAAACGGTCACAAAAATATTATTTAATGTTATTAAATAAAACTAACTAAATTAATGAATGAAATATAAAAATTAATTCAAAAGCAAAAGTTAAAAATTATCAAAAAAAATTTGTGTCTTTGATTGATTTTGTTGTGATAACAATGAATTTGAGCTTAAAAAAGCTTGAAAAATAGTAAAGTGTCTTAGAAGACATGCCAACGAAAAGACCGCAACTTTTGGATTGATATACATAGTAGAGAAAGAAAGAGAAATGGCAAAAATATTTTAAATACTTTCAGTATATTATTGTAATTTAATTTAATTAATTTAATTTACGTTTGTCAATTTAACAAAGTCAACTAAAAATCTGTTCGATTACGAACGTGAATCATGTCAGTTTCACAAATAGGACACACAAAACGGTTTCCAAAAAGAAGCGCAAATTATGGGTTCATTTTTTAATCAAAAACTTGATTAATTATTTTTATAAATTAAAATTAAACTGACAACAACGGATTTCTTTCTCAGAAATTGGGACTTAAGGCGCACTATCAAAAATGCTTTTAGCAATAAATAGTTCATCCTCGGCATTCATAATTAAAGCAGCCGTTGAATTTTATTAAAAATTTTAATAATAATAAAAATGAATAGGTTATTCCTATCCGTTTGTTTTATTCGTCAATATTCAGAGAATACTCAAAAAATAGATTATTATTTCTTCAAAAAGTCCTATTAATGGCTTATGGATGGGAGGGAGAAAATCATTGGCAAAAATTGTACTATATAGTATTCGAGTTGGTAAATCATGTGAAGCTAGCTGAAATTAGAACTAGTTGGACCGAAACAAACAGAGTTGCAAAAATGAGAGATTCGAAACTACTAAAATACTAAAGAAAAACATGAGAGAAGCGAATTCAAGAAGATTGAAGAGAAAGAGAATAGAATTCTGAATTTTAAATTACTGTAGCACTTCTATTTTACGTTGATTGTGAGCTATTTACTAGTTAGGTTTGAATTTTGAATAGCGGGCGATGACTCCGTTGCTTTCAATACAGAACTGAAGCGTCAAAAACAACGCATTTCTCAACTATTTAATTCGCTTGTAATGTTGGTTAAGGTTTTATCCAAAAATTGGCCTGTAAACTTTTTGCGTTGTTTCTTTGCGCTGATTGTAGTGAACAGATTAACCATAAACACTCATACCGCAGGAGGAAGTTCTGGCCCAGTTGAAAAAAATGTTGCTCACCGTTCGACCAACTGTGTTTTCAAAATCCAAAATACCAGAAAATCGAATTTGTTAATCTGAATTCATCAGTTTTGTTTTTTTCAATGATTAATCACTGAAGGTCACTGAGCCGATTAGCTTTGTAAGACCAGAAATGCCACGTTTTTAGGGATTAAAACGAATGTCAATGCAGCTTACAGTAATTTGAATTTAGCGCGCCTGGTCAGATTTCACGTTGATTCACGCAGGTCAATGGCCAAATCGTTGTTTATCAGTGCGTACGGTCGAAAGTGTAGGCAAACGAGCATAAAACTCACAAGATAATGCAAAGCAATAACAAAAAATAGTAAAATTTGTTAAAATAAATAAATTTTTGTAAAAAATGTTAAATTTTAACAAAAAAATTTTTATTTTAACTTTTTTTTAAAGCATAATTTCTTCGAAAAATAATTGGAAACAGCATTGCGAACAAGAGCAGCAAACTGAAAAGACATTCAAAAATGTCTTTTTTGAATGAAAAAGGCATTTTTGAATTCAAAAAATGACCAAAAAAAACGCAGCTTGAAATATTGCATTGCACTCAGACCACAACCAAAATTGCATTTTTGCAAATTCAAATTGATGGTGTGAAAAATTGAACGAATGGTCAGATGGTACGGAATTAAAAATATCAACAAAAACATACAGGCGAAACGGGGCTGATCCGTGCAAACGTGGATTTGTTTTTTAGATTTTGTTGATTTTTTAAAATTTAAATTTAAAGCAAACTGGCCGGAGCCACTTATTGGATTTTGTATTGGAATAAGAAAAAATGCAATTTTTATCCAATGTAATGCAACCAAAAATAAAATAAAGTGTACAATCGTTGGTAAACCACCGACCGTGGTCAAATTTGACTCTGTTTAAGTTAATTATACTGCATTTGTGAATTTTGTTGACGGGCCCTACTTGAAACAAAAAAACTAAATTTTCTCGAAGCGGAATAAATATTTTTAAGTGGTCAGCGCTGAGATTTTAAAGTCATTTGTATAAACAACCAATTGATTTAATTTGAATTCCCTGAAAACGGGTCACAATTCGGAATGCATACAAAAATATTAAATGATATTAAAATATAAATCATTAAAAAGGTGAAAACAAAGCACTACGCATGAAATTCTCAAGATTATGTTGAATAAAATCAAAAATTGGCGATTTTTTAAAAAATTTAAGGAAACTGACCGGAGGCAATTATTGGAATTAATATTTTAAACAGAGATAAAAAATGCAATTTTAATTGAATGTATTGGGACAAAAAAAAGTCTGCAATCGTCAATCTACTGACCGCTCTCAAATTTAGTTGCCAATTTACACTAAAAAAGCAACAAATAAAGACAAACAATCATTTAAAAAATTCATTATAAAAATTTGGACACCAAGTCTGCAAGTGAATTGACTCTGTCATTCGAATTTTGTTGTTTGTTGTTGAAACAAAAAAATATTTGAAGCGGTCAGCGGACAGTCAACGTATAAACAACTAAATTAAACATCCACATTTAATCTGTATTGTCATAAATAAAACGGAATTTACCATACAAAAACATTTTTTTCTTTTAAAAAGGTAAAATCAAAGCCAAAAAATTTCATTCCATATCCGTTCGCCCACAACTCTCACATGAGGCTATATGTAATGGAGCACTAATTCTAGAAAAAAAAGTTGCTTTTACTATTCAAAAATTTGCGTCAATGTTGCGGACATAATCCGCTCTTTAAGATGTGCAACGTAAGCCTCAAAAATATTGAATTGAAACTTTAAGACTTCAATTTTGTCCTGTTTTTATAATTTTAAATAATACTGATCATCAGTTTTACGTCGATTTGGCTAGTAACATTTCATTCCGTTCGCCCACAACTCTCCCATGAGGCTATATGTAATGGAGCACTAATTCTAGGCCTTCAGATTTCGAAACGTCAAAAAACAAACTTTTGATCGCGGAACTATTTTTCGAGCTAGAATACAAGCCGTTTCTCCGAAAGTGGCTCTCATAATCTTGATTTGAGTACTCCAATTAGTCCCATCTAAAGTTAACGAGGTCAACTAAAAATTTGTTCAAATATCATACGAGAATAAGATGTGAAAATGTCACAAATAGGACAAAAAACCGGATCCCAAAAATAATCGCTAAATTTTTGTTCATTTTAACTTAATGAATTATTTTTGCAAATTAAAATCAAACTAACCACAGATTATCTGATTGATCTATCTATACATATATTAGGCGCTCCAGACTAGAAAAATTAGTTAGACAAAAAGAAACCTGACCGTCAAGAAAACAACTGATCTTAGGCCAAAGACCAAAGAAGTTTTTGTCGAATTTCAAAAATTTAAAATTGCTTTGAAGCATTCACTAATCAACAAGAAATCAAAGTCATCAGACCAGTTATCGAATCTAAATATCGAATAAAACAAAAAAATCCATCGGAATTCAGTTAAAGTGTGCTGTTAAATAAAACTTTTGCTAGACATTGATTGATCAATGCAAAAATTCAAGATCAGAAACAAGATGAGAAGCTCAAAAATTCAAAAATTAAAATCAAGCTTATCCACAAATTAACTGATTGGCTTATATCTTAGGCGCTCCAAACTACAAGAAATTAGTTAGACAAAAAGAAACCTTACTGTCAAGCAAACAACTGAACTTAGGACAACGATCAATCGTGACTTTCAAACGATTGATCTTTGTTGACTTTTTGACTTTCAAAAATTTAAAATTTCTTAGAAGCACTACTAGAGCTCAAAAGTTTACGGAATTCGCTAATCACTCTGTCACCCACAACTCTCTATACAATTAGAAGTCTTAATGTAAAAAATCGGCTAATTCTGGAATACCACTAATCAACAGGATATCAAAGTCCGCAGACCAACCATCAGATCAGTTATCGAATCTAAATATCAAATAAAATACAAAATAAATCGGAATTCGGCTACTATCTACGGTCTACAATTTTCTTTTTTCTTTGTATATTTAATTTTAAACAGATATTAACGTGAATTATGTCCATCTCATAAAAAGGGCACGAAAAAATTCCGAAAATAATCGATAATGTATGGGAAATTTATCCATTATGAAAAAATTAAAGGAAATGATGTCGAAAATATTTTTTTATGAAAATTATGAAAACAAAATAAATTTTTCTCAAATGAAAGCCACATTTGGCGCATAAAAGAAAAAAATACAATGAATGAAAAGCATTTTCATAAACTGTAAATTAATCATATGAAAATTAACCGGTTGCCAGGCACGGATTGACCGGTGCAAAAATTCAAGCCTATCTGTCAGGTTGGCTACAGAAAGATTTTTCATGAAATTGTAAGAAAATGGATTTTTTTCTCTTCAAGAACACAAATAAATTTTTCTCAAATGAAATCCTTGTTTGTTTAAAACAAATACCATAACTATTCATTTTATTTTTTTAATTAAATGAAAATTAAATTTTTCAATATTGTTCATTTGGTGGTTAACCTTTAAAGGGACCTAGACACGAAAAAAATTTTCGTCCAAAAACAGTTTTATTCTGTTCTCTCTATCGATTGAAACATTTTTGATCTCTAGAAAAAATCTCCAGAAATGCTTCTGTAGAGAGTTATAGACCTCTGAAGTTGAACCATGTTGAGATTTGAGGTACAAATTAAATTCAAATTTAATTGACTCCTGGCGCGATCGTCGATAGTTCGGATTTGCTTTTTTCGTCAGAAATTGTCAATTTTCGGCGTTTTTTCGGATTTCTGACGCTTGCTACTTCTTCCCCGACCCCGAATTACCTTGGAACGTCCCACAATTCACGAATTTGAGCGAAAACAGGGAAGAAAACGGTAAATTCTATGATTTGGTGACCAAAACGACCAATTTCGCAGTGGTGAAGGCGATTTCAACCATTTTCGCGGCTGTTTAAGCGCAAATACCACTGGTCTTGCACGCGATAGGGTAAATAGAAGCTGCGGAACACGTAGCAACCTTTAGAATTTGTGAAAACAGCGAAAAAACGCGGCGAATCGCGCTCCGGTCGGCGAACTTCGTCATTTTGTCGTTCTCGGTCACCAAATCATAGAATTTACCGTTTTCTTCCCTGTTTTCGCTCAAATTCGTGAATTGTGGGACGTTCCAAGGTAATTCGGGGTCGGGGAAGAAGCAGCAAGCGTCAGAATTCCGAAAAAACGCCGAAAATTGACAATTTCTGACGAAAAAGCAAATCCGAACTATCGACGATCGCGCCAGGAGTCAATTAAATTTGAATTTAATTTGTACCTCAAACCTCAACATGGTTCAACTTCAGAGGTCTATAACTCTCTACAGAAGCATTTCTGGAGATTTTTTCTAGAGATCAAAAATGTTTCAATCGATAGAGAGAACAGAATAAAACTGTTTTTGGACGAAAATTTTTTTCGTGTCTAGGTCCCTTTAAATCTGGACCACTATTCTACAATTCTTTGCCACATTTTACGAATAAAATTATAAAAAAAAGAAAATGAATGAAACTGAAAAATAATGATTGAAAAGAATTTTAAGAAATTGTAAAAAAAAGGATTTTTCCTCTTCAATAGCACAAAAATTCAATAAATTTTCCTCAACTAAAAACCTACTGTTTGCTTAAAAAAAAAAGGACGTTCGGACAATTCCCAAAAATAATTGTGAATTAAAGTCAATGTAACGACACGCACTCTTCTGATGATTTCAAAAACTTTCAAAGATTTCAAAGAACTGAAATGAAATTGTTTGTCTAAAACAAATAGCGACCCCATATACTACTTAAAAAAAACATTTGCCAATTAAGACCAATGTGACTCCAAAAAATACATAGGCCAAGCAAGCTGTTTATTTTTTAAATTAAATCAGAATTTAATTTTTCAAATACATATTGTTTATTTCGTGGTGCTTTTCAAGCTACTCTACATTGCTATTCTACATTCTACATTTTTCTTAGGATACTTAGGATACTTTGTGTTAACGATTCAAAGCAAAAAATGATCAATTTTTTGCTTTTTTTTTTTGTTTTTTTTTGTTTTTTGTTATCAAAAAATGTATTACTTTTACAAATTACAGTTAACCACACCATAGTTGATTGGAATATTAAACGTCAATCACATCTCAATGTCACAGTTTAGCATCTTTATTCTTCAATTGTCTACAGTAGAACTGCAGCAAAGTGAAAAACAAACTCTAGCCGAAACTGAAAGGACTCTTTCGTAATCAGACAAAAATCCAAGCTGTAAATATTTTATAGAGTTTTTAAAATTTTTCAAAATTTTAAAAATTAAACATCTATGCACAAAAATTGTATCTTTACTGTTCCGTAGCCTGTGTGAGATTTTGCAGTAGGATGCAGGATGATGAAGATTGAAAGCCTAATATGGGCAAAAAACCTAAACCAAAATAGACCCATTGGGCCACGCTTGCGCCTAATCAGCAAATTTGAAGTGGAATCCGCTGAATTTTTCAACCTATTTTCTCTTACGTTCCGGTTATATCAGAATTTATATTTTTAACAAATTGTGTTTATGTTTTACTTGTTAACAACGATCAGTTTGTGGTCCACACGGCAAAAATAAAAATGGACAAAAACACCTAATTACTCATCACCTTCTGACCAGCTGTGTTTTTAAAGCCCTAAAAACGAAATTATTAATCTGTTTTGTTTTGTCTTGTTGCTAACAGAGATCAATGAGTGAAGGTTAATCAGCTGATAAGCTTTGCAAGACCAGAGACGTCCAGTTGTGAAAATAAAAGAATGCCACAGATTACAGTAATCCGATTGAAACGTGCGTGTTCAAAGGATCCAAAGAGACGTCAACAGCAATGGTAATCACGCAAGCAACAAAACCGTGAACACCATGATTTGAAGGCCAAAGATCAGATTTTCTGACCAAAAAATGGGAGAAAATTAGAAGACGAGACAATTCAACAAAAATAATTATACAATAAAGGCACTCGTTAAAGGCGTTAAATCAATTCATAAAACATTAAAAAATCAATTACAGAAAAATTCAGCGAAAAGCAAAATTCAATTTAAGGAACTACCAAATTCAAATCAAATAACTGATGTTCGGCGAACTCAAATGTCACATGTGGAGGATCAAAAATTGAAACTTTTTGGAAATTTTCAAATTTAAGAACAGGTTTTAGTAAACTGTTTTCAGCGTTTCGTTTCAAACATTTCAGCGTTTCAGAAGTTGTTTTTGGCATTTGGAATGGCTACGAATCAAACAAATTGCAATGTTTGATCAAAAATTGTTATAATTTTATGAAATAATAATAAATAAAGAGAAAAACATGTGCACCAGATGGTTCCTAAATTTCTGTGAATGCTTGTAAATGTTATACAAATATTTTTAAACGAAATTTAAAAAAATAATTTGCCTTTGTTTGGCAAATTTTCGACATTTTCCAGAATTAATAAACTAGTAATTCTCTCGTTAGATCAAAAAATTGCTTCTTTGATTTACAAAAATTTCGACTACATTGTTGTAATAAGCTTTCGAAAATGCTTGTTTTTGGTGCGTGTTCAAGTATACTTGAAGCTTGAAATCTACATGAGAACTATTGCGATGTATGTGGATAAACAACCCTTGTTTGTCATTGTGTTATTGTGTTATGTTTCCTTTAATTGACTACACGACCGGCATGCAAAAAATGACAACCTACATATACCGAAATCGATACAGTTCAGTGGCAAGAAAATTTTCGTTTTGTTTCCTATTCTTGCCAAACTGACTCAAAATTCAAACGTTAAAAAACAATAACTATAAATGCCTTAATTAAAAAATTTAACGCTAAATTTCTGTGTCAATAAAAAATTGGCGAATTATCAGTCGTTTTTGTAGTTTACTACAACCGCAAAAAAAATGCAAAAAATCTGTTTTATTGTCGGGTTTGATTGCAAAAATTGATGATTAAAGTGAAATAGACTAAATGACAATGTGTTTAAACAATCGTGGGTATATTTTTTTGTTTATGTTTTCAGCGCAAATTGTTTCTTCTAAATGCAAAACAAAGTTTCAAGCAAAAATTGTCAAAAACCCAGAACCCATAAACTGACCAAAAAACTAGTGAAATCTTAAAAAAAAAAGTTGTTATAATTTTATGAAATAAGAATAAAGAGAAAAACATACATGTGCAACATATTAGAGTCTTTCTAAATTTCTGAATGACTGACTATAAACTGATTTCCTATTTTAGAAATTTTTTAAACGAATTTTAAAAAACAATTTGTCTTTGTTTGGCATATCACAGATATTTTCAAAAATTAATTTAAATTAGCCCTTCGCCTTAAAAATAATTAAAGTTTCTACAATTAAAATCAAAATGTTTCAATAATGTTTTAAATACATTTTAGCAGTGCTGTCAACCGTGTATTTTTGACCAATTCATAGACGACGACAAGGTCCTCCACGAACGAGTTCTTATTTATTGATGCTAAATGAATAAATGAACTAAAATTTAAACTGCTTGGAAACGTCAAAAAAATAAATCAACACCGGTGTTTTTGTCGTTTAAGCTTTTCTGGTAGCTTTTCTAGATTGAGTTGCTAGGTCAACCGCCTAAAAATTAGCCTTAAAGTTTGCTAAGCTTGCCAAAAAAATGAAAATTCAAACAAAAGACATAAAAAATTAATTTTTTGTGAACTTCAACTTCATTTTTAATAACAATTTTAAAATTAAATTCAGATTGAAAAAATTTTCAGTACATTGTTTATTATGACAGTCGTTCCTGCAAAAGTTAACGCCTGATTTTTGGTAAAATAAAAAAAATATTTTTCTGGTTCAAACTGTCCTGCACGAACGTGTTCTTATATATTGATACATGAACTACCCGATTAAGTTAAGCTTATTGAGAACTTAAACAGAATCAAATCGGTGTTTTTTGTCGTTCCCGGCCCAGTCGCCGGCTTTTTTCTAGATCCAGCCTAATCAATTGTGAAAATTAATAAACTGAAAATTAAATAATGGAGTTATGTACTGATCTACAAAGTAAATAATGTTTTGTTCTTTAATCACAGGTTTAAGAGGATTTAGTGGTAAGAGTTAACAAAAATTGTGTAAAATAAAATCGTCATAGTTAACTTGAATTAACGTGAATTTTGATTCAAGACATAAAAAACGTAAAAAATGGAATGTATTTTCGTTGCTCAAAAATCACTCGGATCCTATCGCTGACTTCATTCGGGAGGTAATCGATCTAAAAAACTTCAATCTAAAAATGTAAATCCGGCATTCTAGATCCGTTTGCGCAGCAAACGGGACCGTCTTCTCCGAAATGATTTACTTCCTCATCTTTTTAATTCCAGAATGGAATTTCCAACCTCCATTCGTCCTACAATTTGCTTGTCGTGAAACAGCGACAGAGAACTGAATGTGGGTTTCGAAGGAGATGGAAGCGGAAGTGAGTCGTATTGCTAACGCAATGATCGATCAAACGGTCACTCAGATAGAGTGACGTTCGTTAATTGAACGTGTAATTACAGAAAATCAGAACGCTCTGGATTGTTCAATACTCATTTTGAAAAGCACAAGGCGCCGCTGTTGGTGCAGCTTAATGAATTGCAGATAATTCGTTCGGCCGTCGACAACAATCAGGCCGATTTCTGGACGCTCAATGCGTACAGCACGCACGATAAACTGGTCTGCTGAAGCCCTGCATGCCATCATATTTTATCACTGAGCTTTTTTCAGATTTTCAGTTCCTCGAAGACGGTTTATGTACCGGAGTGACTTTTCTGAGTGGGTGAATGAAATTCGCATTTGAATTTAAAAATAAACCGAATGTTCTTTGAAAATGACGAGATTGCGCGTGTCTATTACGAGCGGCTGTCTGTTGGCCTAAAAAAGCAACACTAATCTATAAAAAGCAGCTCAGCGTTGTCGCGACTCTGCTCCGCATTACGACAAACGACTGAGCAGATTTAGAACGACGCATGACTCATTCTGAATGTTTTGAATACATGCACTGTTGAACTCGGTGCGCTGACAATTGCGTAACTGCGATTGCGATTCTGAAATTACTAAAGTACATCAGTAAATTCTGATTTTGGTCATTCGCTGTACAGACCGTTTCGGCCATGGATGGTCTACAATTTCTTTTTCTTAGTTGGTCCATACCGTAACCCAAATAAAAAGAAAATGAGAAAATATAAAGAAGCAAACATTGAAAATCAACAAGCCATTAAACAGTGTAAAACAGCACAGAACTGCGAAGAATAGAAACAGATGCTCGGCTTCATGAATGGATAGTAGCATGATAAACAAAAATTCTTTAAACATGTTTTTTTATCTTTGTTTTGGTTTACCAGTCGTCAGATTATGGCCGTTTGTCTACAAGTGTTTCCACCTACGTCTTGCAGACATTTCATGTCTTTTTTAAAGGAATTTGCGGAAGGAAGCAGAATTGCTTTTCACTCTGAATCACGTCACCCGCGGAGAGGAAAAGCAATAAACCACCTCATGAGACAGATGAGATTCAAAATGAAAAGTTGAAAAGCCTTTTCAACATTTAAATCCGCTCACTTTCGATGAGTCCTGGAGTTATGTAACGTTGAAGTCAAAAATTTGTGGCATTCGTAGCAAAGAATTTAGCTCTTTTATGACCTAATATTAAGTAATGAGAGTTAACGTGTCGTTTAAAAGTTGATTGAATGAAAAAATAATTCGTCTTTAATTTTATCCTACAATCGATAAACGTTCTAATTTTAAGCGGTCGCTATCTCTATACGCGCTCAAATAAGCGCAAAGAGCTTGTGGTCTCAAACTATGAAGAGTAGAAATAAAAATCGGCTTAATGAATGAATGAATGCACGTTTCAGCGAAAATCCAACCTTAGGACATGTTGTTAATACAGTAATCCTGTGTTTTGCTTCCTCATCTTCTACGACCAGAATATGGCCGGAAATGGCTGATTTTTCGTTTGCAAATTTCGGGTGATTCCACCTACGTCCTGCCAACATTTCGAGTCTTTTTTAAGGAAATTGCGGAGGAAGTGGAATCGCTTTTCACTCTGAATCACCTCACCCACGGATAGGAAAAGCAATAAAACGCCTCTGAACAGACGAGATTCAAGTTGAAAAGCTTTTTTCACAACTAAATCCGCTCTCTTCGCCTCTTCAACGCCTCTCGCGGCCGATGACTCAACATCGCGTGGAGTTTTTTTTTAGTTTTGAATCTTTGAATCTTCTATTCAAAGAGAATTCGCGCGCGGGGGTCGGCAAATTCAAACTGCAATTGTGGTCAATTTAAAGTTAAGCATCTCCTATGTCAATCAGATGTGTCAATCGGCATCTCAAAGTTCATAGCAACATCACTAAATTTCGGGCGATTTATTCGGCGATGTCACCTCAAGATGCATTTCCTGATTGAACAAACAGAAATTGTGAGAAGCCGGAGATGACGATTTCGAATGAGAAGACATTGCGATGACCAGGTTACAACGAGATGTCAAATCAACGAAAGCGTAAAGTCGCGATGACAACCAAAATATTCTTCACTCCTCACGTTTAAGTGGGTGAAGCCAAAGTTAAAGCCTGGAGTTAACCTGGTTAGTTTTATGCTCGCTCCGCTCGCCAAAAATTTACTTGGAAAACCCTGCGGTCAGCCTAGAAGCGTAAAAACTCGGTTCAAACCCTGTTCAAACAAAATTGTGATCCTTTAAAGCTGACAACTAGCTCAAGGCGCATTGAACAAGTGAAGTCATTGAATTGCAAAAACAAATTTTAATTTAAAAATGTAGTTCGCTCTAAAGTCGTCTCACGGTAATACCACAATGGGGGTAGGGCGGAATGCGGTGTAATTTATGCGGAATTTGAGTTTTGCAATGACGTAGATGGGCCCAGAAACTGAAAGGCATCGTTCTAGGACTGTTTGGTGACGTGGTTAATCCACTGCGTGATCTTTGAGCGCGTATCACATTGCGCATTTAGGTTCATTCAACGGCAAAGCCAAATTTATTACGACAATTACGAAAACACAACAACAATCGCTGTAAGAGCCAATCAGATTGTTTGGCACTTTGCAGCCTCATCCGTGACGCTCGCAATGTAGTCGCAGTACTGAGAGACTCGAGTGAAAACAGAAGGGCTCCGGTCCTGATGGTTCTGCACGGTGTCCGGGTCGATGGTGGCAAAAGAAGCGATTCCCAATTGGTAGATGGTGTGGTTGCTGACCACCGAAAGCGGCCCACCGCTGTCTCCCTGAACACGATTTGATGAATATCAAGACACGTAAGTCACAAACTCACGCGTCCGACACCGCGCCCCTCAGCGCCAGCGCAGATCTGCGTTTCCTCCAGAGTGCTGTGAGGGCGGAGAAGCCTGTAATGCAAAATTTAGGTTAAAACAGAGCAGAATTGCGACTCACCGACATTCCTCCAAAGAGACGATTTCGACGTCGGCGTAGCGAAGATCCTCGCTAGTGACACTTCGATTCCCATTCGTGTCTGAAAGAGAAATGGCTGAAAGAGCGGAGAGGATTTATTTGGCTACAATTGTACGTTCCAAATCCGGACACAATGGCGTAGGTACTGTTCTCGAGAAGCGCATCATCGTTGGAGACCAAGTTGGCCAGTTTTACGTCGCGATTGAGGGTCACGGGGGTTTCGAGCTGCAAAGAGATGAAGATGAAGAAAGCGATCGTTGACAAACCTCGAGCACAGCGATGTCGTTGAATTTCGATACTCTGTGGACGTAGTCGGGATGCACGTAGGTCGCGTTGATATCCCTCCACTGGGTGTTCGTCGTGTTGATGTTGTAGTTCACCCCGCCAAGCATGACTGTCGACGGAGCGATCAAGTTGACGGCGCAGTGCGCAGCGGTCAGAATGTGGTTCCGCGAGATGAGAGTTCCACCGCATTGACGTAGTCCGCCCAGGCTGCTGGTGTAGATGATGAACGCCTGCATGGGAAGCAGCCCGGGTCGAGCGAGGTGACCGCCGAAAACCTAAAATCAACCGTTGGCTCATGAAGAATTGAGTGAATCTACAAGTTCGGTGGTGTTCAGCGCTTTCTTGAAGGAGCGATGAGTGTCCGAGGCTCCCTGGAAGCGGTTTCCTTCGAAAGGAAGAGCCAAGGAAAGGGCCAACAGGCAGGAGAGAACGAAGAACGATTGCATCGCTTTGATTTGAATGACTTTCAACTTCTGAGCTGAGCTTTTAAAGCATCCAAATTGACCAGAAATCAGTCGTGTGATGGGTGCACTTTTGGGTACAATTTTAGCACCGCGCCATCTTCTTCCTGGATCGCAAAGTGCTTTTGGACTTTTATCAAGTAATTGTCAAAATAAACCGTCTGATCGATGACCTAAACGCGACATTAGTCGCTGTGTTTGAGGAAGTCGACAGGGTGATCAACAACCACTCTGAAAGTGAGGATATTCGGACCATTGATTGATGATTTCCGGTGGTTGCCCGCCAGCTACCGGAAGAACCGCAGGGACGACGCAGGAAGATTTTCTGCTCGTCATAAACCCGTGGATCTTGTGAATCTAGACGTGATGGCCATAGTGAAAAGAGGTCGGAAGAAGCTCTCCGCTGAGAGTATGTCGCTAATTTTAATATTCTGTCTTCAAATTGCTCTTTTCCGTAGATCGTTAAGCGATGTGATCGTATTAAAGTAATAAAAAAAATGAAAATTTTCGCCACGAGAAAGCTTCCGGTATCAGTTCCGTGTTGCTTTCGAGATTGCACTTGCAAACAAACTAATCCTTATCGCGCAGCGTTCGTCTTCTTGTGACAACCGCCCGATAAGAGGGTCAACAGCAAACAAGATAAGAAAGCAAAAGTGCGCCGCGCAACAGACGCTCCGCCACGATCCTCCTAACTTCTGTAGTGCATCTGTTGCGGCGCATTTTTGAATTTGAATTTAACAATTCTTTCGCTGATTATGGTGGACATTTGAGCCGTCTTCTCTCCCTCAAAAAACAATGAGATAATCGTAACTACTGTAGAGGCATTTTGCCGCGGTACAAGAAAGACGAAATGGAGATCCTGCAAAAAACCGCGTTTTTCATGGGTTTTCTATGTGAATCTAATATTCCCCACATGCTTTTCGTCCTCTAATTACCCGAATTCGGTCAAGAATTCACCAATACAGCTTCACCAACACCAATACACCGACAGAACGCAACTCGCTGTCCGTCAGAGATCACCATAGCGTTGCAATCGTCTTTCTTCTTCCCTCTGTCATTAGCAGCACAGCAGGTACTGTTGTTTGTTTGTCTGTGGACTTGCTTAATCGCACGACGCGCCTCCGCCAGACTGATAATACGAAGCAATCTTTAATTTTGCTAAGTGACAAGGAACAACTCAGACTGTGACCTCACTAATCGCAGATGTCAATGAACACACACGAGTCATCTCTGTTTGCGACGATCTAAGCGCCTTTTGGCGGCTGATCCGTGATAACATTTTGACTAACGACTTAGCAGTGGATTATTAGGGATGCAGCGCCTTCGTGCAATGTTTATTGCAAAGCGGCGGCATCTTTTAAAGGTGTCAATTGAATGGAAGGATAAGGAAGGAATTTATAAAAGAGGTTTGCATTTCTAAAGGTGCATCTTCTTGTCTGTTCCACCTGCTAAAAGCAACATTTCAGGAAAAATTAACCGACAATGCAATGACCTACCGAGGGCTAGATCTACATTTTCACTACAAAAAAAATAAATGTTTGAAAAATAAGAAAATTTAAAAAAAATTTAAAAAATAATATTTGCGCGCGCAGCAATAACCAATTACAGAACATGAATTCAAAAAATGCACTCAGAATAGTACTACTGTATTCAAAAATGAATATTGCAATTTGTTAACTGCATAGTTTGGCATCTTTCAGTTCATTAAAATTTAAGGTGGCTGAAATGATTTGATGATTTGAAATTGATCTTAAAATGAATTAATTTAAATTAAAAAAAGGATAATAAATTAACCAAATTTAAAAATGCAAAACTAGAATCGTCTGGCCCGGTTATAATCGTATAAGCAGTAGCAAAATAAGACGATCTCCATTTTGCCCAAAAATGAATATTCCAATTTTTAACTGTCTATGTAGAATGCGGACTCTCAGTTTATTTAAATAAAAGAACCAAACGAATAATTTTATTTTAAAAAGTCTGAGTGCTGACCAGGGATGTGATTCTAAAAACGTTAGTCGGAAATGAAAAAAAAACCCCGGAATTCCGGAGTTTCGAAAGTTATCGAAAGTTATGGAATCGTCATTTCGCACATGCCTGGTGGCGATTACGCGAAATGTTCTGAAAATCCGTAAAAAATGCTAAAACACATTATTTCCGACATTTTCTCCAAATAACAAATCTGCAAAAAAAAACTGGTAGATTATTCCAAAACAGGATCTGCTAACCCTGTTTTTGTTCAAAAAATAAAATAGAGTGAAAAGCAGCTGCGCTAAGGTCACATTCGTGTTGAAACCCACACACTTTTGCAGTCGCCGCTGAATTCGTTTTTTAGTTTAATGTCAACGATAATGCGTGTCGAATTTTATTTTAAAAAAAGCGCTAAAAAATGAACATTTACAATCCAAAATTATGTGTTGCAAACGCGGAGAAAACTCTGCATTCCAAAAATATTGAATGCTTCCGACATTTGACTCCAATTTTGTTTTTTAAAATATTAAATTGGTAAAAAAACACTCAGAACCGTACTATTTTATTCAAAAATGAAAAAAGTATTCAAATATCATTATTTTATTTAAAAATAACTAGAGGCTAGGTTTAGTCTTCAGAAATTCCCTAAAAATAGCTCCCGGTTGACCAAAAATTTATAAAAATATGTACCACCGACAATTCAGTGACATACCGTGATTTAACAAAATATGCGCAATTTTTGAACTATTTAGAATGTAAATCTCGGGGCATTTAAAAAATAATTATAAAAAATTCGGTTGGAACTTTTGGGGTTGAAAAATTCTGTCTTGACACGCTGTTTCGTCTAAACAAAATTATATGAAAATGAGCCTTTGCATTAAAATCCACGCACTTCTGCAGTTTGATTTCATTTTTAAAAAAGGCGCCTAAAAAAACTAACGTTAAAAATGCAAAATTCCATGTTGCTAACGCTGCCAAAATTATAATTTTTAGTTCCATGGCTCCAAAAATATAAAACGCTTCTGAAATTCACGCCAATTTTGTGATTTAAATTGTACAGCATTATAAATGGCTTAATAAATATAATAAATTTAAAAATCATTTAAAATCACCAGAATCATCTAATCAGGTCTCAAAAATGAATATTCCAATTTTTTTAACTGCTAAGATTGCTGCTACGGTTTATATAGATAAAAGAAGCAAACAAATAATTAACTTCAGAACAGCAAAATTATTTCCGACATTCTCATCCGACATTCCCAGTATGTTTCTCATTTTGTTATCCAAAAAATAAAATACAATGAATTAGAATGAAAAGCAGCTGCGCTAAGGTCACATTCGTGTTGCAACCCACACACTTTTGCAGTCGCCGTTGAATTCTATTCTAAGTTTAACGTCAACTATAATGCGTGTCGGATGACATTTAGAACAGCTGCAGAATGTCTCAATAAGTAACATTTAAACCTAAAAATTAGTGTGTTACAAATCGATAGAAAAAAAAATACATTACAAAAATTACAAAAAAAGAAATGTTAGTTTCAAAAATACATTAAAGGTTTGAAATTGGCCTCAATTTGTGTTAATAAAAATGTAAAACCCGAATTATCTGGTTTTGTACATCTTCGAATCACATTTCTGTCCACTCACAGTGGTTTAAAAAAACGCATAAATGAATTATTTCTATTATAATTTATGTACTTAGTTCATTTTGAATAGAATATTATGGAAATGGTTGCATAACTAATGATTACGCTCGTGTTGAAATCCACACTCTTTGCAGTCGTTTCTGAAGTTTGGCATTATTTTCAAAAATATTGAAGATGGCCTCAATGTAGTTTAAAATTTTTTATTTAAAAGTTTAAAATGTTGTTT
>MQUG01000676.1:0-17891 GCA_007213375.1 Steinernema feltiae | reverse complement strand
TTTGTTGCCTGATTCATTAAGAACGGCCATGGATAGGCGCAAAAGCGCATCATTCAAATGTCTAGAGCTTTCGTCCGAAAACACACCGAAAATACGAGCCAAAGAATCACCGGTTTTAGAGTCTAATCCGTTTTCAATCCAATAAGCAGCAGCCAGTAGAGGGCATAGGAGAAAGAGGATTGGTCGCATCGGAAGCATCGTCGCCTAAAACAAGGTAGAACGGGAAAGTGGGAAAGTGCTCTCAAGCAGCGATTGTCGTTCGCCGATGTGGTTTTTAAAGGCACACTATTACAACCGATCTGTGATCTGATCTGGAACGAGTCGGCGGAGCGACTGAAAATCGTTTTTTTTTTCGGCTGTGCGGAAGGCAGATTGTTTCATCGCTTCCTACCTGTTATAATTACTAGATGGAAACGTTTTTATAGAAGCGAAAGACTTAGCACCACAAGTAAATTCTACCAAGTTCTACCAAAGCCAGCGCCAAGTTGTCCAGCGCCGGTTGAGCTGAAGATGAAGGATTTCAATCTGGGAGGCTATCACTTCTGCAATAAAGACAATCGTCGCCTATCAGATGTTTGACATTTCCTATCGCACCATTTAAGTGTTCGCTTACTGTTTTCACACGCCTACCATAATAAATTCAATCAAGCAAAGTTTGAAAAATTGGTTCAAGCTGACCTTTTTCAGAGCTAATTTTGTCGTTGAGCTAAAGATTAGAACTAGCATAATCAGCTAACTAAACTCGTGAAGACCGTTTACATGAAATTCAACGTTTGTCAAGCTGTATACTTTACCAATTCAGCCATAATACTGACCCACAAATATGGGAATATCGTCAAAGTTGATCCCAAATAAGAAGGGCCGGTCAGCAACGATGGTCTTCTCGCAACTCTTTGTACAAACCTCGGACTCGAGTGCGTCAGCAACAGAAGCAGCCGCAGCGTTGACACCCATCTCGTCAAGATCGAAAACGGCCTAAAATTTGAAATTGTGGAAATAAACCGGAAAAGCTGATTTTTCAGCAACTCATCACAGCAATTTATTCGTTATAGAAGTTTTTATTGCTGGTTAACAGCCTCTAAACACGTAAACAAATAAACTCAAGCAACGTTATGCACAGAATGCAGTCAGCCATAATACTGACCAACAAACAGAGGAACGTCATCATAGGTCACAGCAAACAGAAATGGCCGATCAGCGACGATGGTCTTCTCGCAGTCCTTCTTGCAATCGACGGGACCAACTGCTTCAACGACGGAAGCTGCTACGGCGTTCACACCTTCCTCATCAAGGTCGAAAACAGCCTGAAATCAAAGTGAAAGTCACTTTAAAAGCACTATATTAATAGCTCACCAGATGGATGATGTCATTAATTTGAATTTTAGCCTTTGAAATCCCCGAGAAATCAGCTTTTTCAGTGAACATCTCCTTGATTCCAAGCTTCTTCAACAGAGTAGCCAGACTGTAGTCTCCTTTGGTACTGAATTTCGGCATTGTGATGTGAAGCGATGGGACAGCTTTCAGATTATAGTGGTCGATGTAGAACCAGATCCGGTCCCCAAAAAATTGCTTTCTCAGTTCTGCTAAAGTGACAGTCCGTGGCACGAAGATCAGCAGCTCAAATCCAAATTCAGCAAGTGGAATAGAAGCACACAAAAATCGTTTGGCATCATGATAGCGACCGGATTTTGTGTCTTTCATCATTTGGACCTGAATTTTTTGTTTTCGCAATCTACAGTACTCTTTACACCTGTTTAGTAGTCTTGTCCTCGTTGTGAAACGCTGCTTTCTTTGTCTGAGCCTTGCTGAACGGCTGCTTGAAATTAGATTTCATGAAAATGGCGTTGACAGCTACCAACTGAGTGTCAGAGCTGACTTGTTGGGTCTTCAGGAACTCTGGAATATTTCCCTCAGTTGTAGAGTTCACAAATCGATTGATTTTGAGTCTTTGGAGCTGGTGAGCCTTCGTGAAGTCCACCTTTTCAATTGTGGTACCGTAATTTTCTGCCAGAGTCTTTTGGTATTGCTCCAGTAGTGCGATCGTTTTCTAATTTCGGAGTACAGTATTGAAGGGGCTGATAAGGATACCTGAGCGTATACAGCGGAAGCAATCTTCACGTTTCCATTGGTGTAGTTCTTAAAAATTGCCAATTGCGCTTTGAACCATACATTTATGTTGTCCATGTCGACATATTGCGTAGGGTACTTGACTAAATTATTAACTTGATCAGATTTGCGTCTTGTTGACAAACCGTTCAAATCAAACGCCACATTTCCGATTTGTTTGTTTGTGACGCCACGCGCACCGACGTTTACCGTAGCCAGAGCCATAGCGACCGAGAACGGTGAGACAACGGCTGTTTTGTTGCCCGATTCTTTCAGAACGGCCATAGAGAGATGGAAGAGCGCATCATTCAAGTCATCAACGCCTTCCTGCGTAAATACATCGAAGAGACGATCATATGCAGGATAGATCTTTGCTTCTTTTTCAGGATCAATCCACGAAGCAGCGACTAACAAAGGGACGGTAATAAAGCTGCTACAAGAATCCTCATCGCCTAATATAGAGCAGCGAGCAAACGGGAAAGTGATCTCAGTGAACGAATGTCTTTGCCGCTCTGGTTTTTAATGTTGAATTATTACAACAGTTCTGAGCTGGAACGAGTCGGCGAAAAAGACTGAAAGTCGCTTTTTGTTGCGCGAAGGGCAGTTTGTCATATTCCTATGAATTTTTCCCATTGAAAAGTGTTTTGAAGCCAATCAATTCATTAGAAACAGATCAAGCAAAGTGCGCTGCATTGGAGAATACTTGTCAATACTTGTGCGGTAGTGGTAAACCCAAAAGTTATGTTGATTTCAACATTTTTGAAAGCATGTAACTACAGTTGCCGAATTCCTTCAAGAAACAAGTCGTCGGGTTGACGCTGAGGTGAAAACGATGCTTTAGAAGGCAATGTATAGGCATGTGGTCGCGATTCCGATTGAATTCCGGTTGGCGAAACTGGATGTGAAGTCAACGGAGGTTGCAAAGGAGAAGAACTGCGTTGGTGTAGTGTCACGCGCTCGCGGAGGTACCGTTCAGTCGTTAATTTCAAGTGAAAGCACGGTTGCAGTAAATTCACATCGGGCGATGCGTTTGAGAAGACTCCTTGGTGCGCGATTCCGCGAAGGCGGCAAAGCAGAAGAAGAAGGGAAAGAAAACAAACCATTCTGCGTGTTTTGTTGCTATCGTAATCTTCCTTTATGGCTTATTGTATAGTGTGTTGCGCCAGAGGCGCGCTTGCTCTGCGCCGCCCACTCACGAAGTGCATCCGCACCTTAATCACAAACAGTCGACGCAAGACCTCTCTTCCTAACCAGACGCTTGCCTCTCTGGGTGTGTCTGCCTGTGATCCCCGAATAAAGAGGAGAAGAGAAACTGCGGGCTCTCGTTGTGCCGGGAGTTGACCACTTCCGGCCGGGGAAGACTGACTGGGACTCACCGCTACACTCTGGACTCCGGGCCTTGGTCGCCCTTGGAGCCCTGTCGTAACAAATGCATTGCTTTTTGCATCCTTTTTGCTTAGTACATTGCTTTTTGCATCCATATAAGCATAGGTATTGATAGAAACGACAATCCTATATGACATGATTTATTTTGCTTACTCGTACATGTTGCTATGGATGTGCGTCTACGGCGGAGCACCAAGAACTCCTAAAGAAACCATAGAAACCGAAGATTTTGATTTCGAAGAGGTTGTAACAGGGCTTTGGCCAACTGATAAACCAATCGAGTTTTACATTGATATTTTTGCTGTATTAGTCGGTAAGATAACAGCTGAAATTCTCTCATGTAGATTTGCATGTTTAGATGCTCCGCTTATCGAGGAAGTTTTTCAGTATTTTTCGGATCGAACATGCCTTTCCTTTAAGCGTGTTCGAAAGCTAAGCAACGAATCGCTGCATATTCGGAAATCCTCCGATGTTTGTGGGTCACGTTATGCCGGCAAAGTTCTACGAGCAACCGCGCAAAAATGACGAAAATCACGTCTCGTACAGAGGATTTACCCGCAAATGAAGTATTTCTTAGCAACGAATGTTTTACGGTATGAATCGTCGTTGCCTCCATCACATACTGTAATTGATTGTAATTTAAGACGGCTGGCATTTCGCACGAAATAGGACACGCGTTGGGATTGTACCACACGCATCAACGGTCTGATCGCGACCGATACGTAACTATACGTGGAAATCGCAACTATGACCACAACTGGCAGAAGGTTGACTCCCGAACGGCACCAGACAACCTTGGAACACTTTACGATTACGGTAGTATGATGCACTATGCGGCCACGAGTAAGTTGGCACATCTGTAATGAAACTTTTTTAACCAATTTTAGCTCCGAACGATAACTCAAGCTTCATGCACGGAAGTATTAGAGCAAAAAACAAGTTGTTCATGTACACCATGGGCGCTTACACTCAACCTTCACAAATGGATCTGCTGATGATAAATAAGCTCTACAAATGCAACGACCGATGCAAGAGCACAAATGCTCTGTGTCAATATGGCGGTTTTCCGAATCCCAAAAAATGCCACGAATGCATCTGCCCTCACGGATTGTCAGGGGCCTTTTGTGAAAAAAGACAAGAATCAAGCTATAATGGAGTTCCTTGTGGATCTGTGGTAGAAGCTACTGAAAAATGGCAGACTTTGAAGGGCGGACCACTTTCAGTAAAATTGGAAGGACGGCAACGCTACGGCAAGAGAGCTACCACATGTCATTGGCACCTAAAGGTACGTTGGTTGGTTTTTAGAGCATTTACTTATTCCTCGCGGTTTGCAGACTTCAATGGGATACAAGATAGAAGTGATCATAGAACGAGTGGGCGGGGAAATATGCGTCAGCAGACACAATTGCGAACGAGGTGCCGTTGAACTCGTAATCGACGATTTTCGTCTCGGTGGATACAAATTTTGCTGCAATGAGCAATTACCGAGAAATCACGTATTTCGAACAAACGGATCGCTTGCACTGATCAATTTAAGCGTTGTTGACGGAACACAGTCGTTTGAGGTCCGATTTAGAAGAGTGTGACCGTTGGATTACAATGGAGAACCGCTGTTGATAAACGAATAAAAACAATAAATGGGCAATAAGCAGATTAAAGAGTAGTCACAGCCGTGTTGTAGCCGTGTTGTAGTCACACGACCTCGAAAAGGAAAAAAACATTGTATTCACTTGAGTTGAGTATTCAAAAATACTCAACTGAAAACTCTCGTTTAGATGAATGCGATAAAATTTAACCTAACCGCTAGTATAAAATGGTCAGGTGCATCGGACAAGAAGAGCACAAAACAAGAAGCGGGGTAAATTTTGAATTTTGGTAAAAAAATTATGAATTTTTAAAATCGTGTAGCTACAGTTGCCGCTTTCCCATGCAAAAATAGCGTCTTTGTTGAAGAAGTTTTGGGCTATTGTAGTCAAAATAAGAAATTCAAAAGTTGTCAGATTTGTTTTGTATCGCAAAACCTGAACAAAAAATGGACGTTAGTTCTATCAACGTTAATTCTGTCTTATCCATCTTAATAACCACCTGTTACAAACCAAAATTAAAAATCTACACGGCAATTGCAAACGTGACCTATGAAATAGAAATTTTTTCGAATAATTTGATATACCTTCAAGTAGCACTGTTTGATTGCCTATTTGATTTACCGTGAGAACATTAAAAATATGTTGAACGACACCGACTTTCAAGTAGCACTGACCGCTCATAACCTAAAAATCTACCATACCGGGAGATTTTGGTAGTTTTTGCTTCTCCTGATTTGCACTTCGTAAGCTGGATCTATTTATTACCTGTTTACTACCTTACTACCCAAAGGGTGCAAAAATTCATGGAAGCCACGCATGCAAAAAACAAAGGAAATAGATAACTACATATGACGCTTGTGTCGTCTGACGACGCACTGGCAGGTGGTAGCTATAAATTCCTCCCTGAACAGGTGTCAAGTCGTCCGGCTTTAATTTCAAAGTTAAAAATAGCATGAACATAACTAAAATACAGTAAACTCTTATGTTAGTAATTGTTCGCGATAATAGCAACGATCCCATCCCAACGATCATATCCCAAAAAAACAGTTTAAAAACATATAAATGAATGTAAACCTTTCCTTGACCATATAAGAAAAATTGAGATTAAATTTTGCGTGATTTTGCTTTTGCATTTTGCATTGTATGCAGCAAAGTAATTTGTATCCCACATTGTCAACATGAAAGTCAGTATGCAAAGTACAAAAAAACAAAAATTCAATAAAACAGTTGGCTCACTGGATTCTACTACACATTTTTCTGTGTTTGAAAAAACGATAGAAGCTAACGTGACATCTTGCATCTACTGTGCCCGCGTTTTCCATATACAAAAATATGTATTAGACACGAAATGAAGCTAAAAATGGTCAGATCAAAAGCAATATAAACTGTAGCAGTTAGAAGACAAGTATGGTTAAAACAGAGATGAATAGTTCTTTTTTTTCAACAGTGCGTTAGGTACATTGGCACAAGATGAGTCTAAAATAAGTAAAGGTGCTAATGCCAAATCAAGAGCTAAATTTACAAATTAAGTTAAAACGCGTGATGAACCCCGCAAAAATTATGATGATTCCAAGGTTTTGAAAAAATGTAACTAAAGTTGCTGAATTCCTTCAACAAAAATATGTCTATTGAAAACTGAGCGTTGCATTACAGCAACAGCTAACGGATAAAAGAAAAATGCAAAAAAATACAAAAAACTAGAAAACTATAAATAGCCAAAAACATTTCAATGAGGGGATAGTTTTTAGTTAAAGGCAAAATCAGTAAATGGATGCAACAGACATGAATTTTGGCGTGTTTTCAATGCCTGCGGACGTCAAAAAATCGAAAATTGAAGTTAAAAACCATTAAAATTGTGCGATTGGAAACGTGAAAGAAGAAATAATAACTTCTGTTGGAAACCAAGCACATTTATTCAAAGCAGACTTAAATTATGCGACATAACTAGAACGTTGCTATTTGTTTTGTTAAGTTGGTTTGCTCAGGACATACGATATCATCAAAATTAAAAAAAAATTGTGTGTCCAAACGTTGTAATGACAAATACTCAACTGAAAACTCATTTCATACCATTAGCAATAGCTTAGAGGCTTTAAAGGCCAAAAGTAATACAAGGTTTTGATGCAGTTGCACCTGATTTATAAACCAAAGATCGTTTGGTACTAAAAGTCGCTGAAGACGCAATG
This sequence comes from Steinernema feltiae, assembly GCA_007213375.1. Taxonomy (NCBI): domain Eukaryota; kingdom Metazoa; phylum Nematoda; class Chromadorea; order Rhabditida; family Steinernematidae; genus Steinernema; species Steinernema feltiae. The sequence goes on along the minus strand of MQUG01000676.1, from coordinate 10,627 downwards.
CGCATGGCAAAAATTTGTATTATATGGTATTACGCCTTACTTGGTCACAAACCTACAAACGTATAAGGTCAAAGACTATGTTTTGGGAAGTCACTCATGGGTTCCAAAAATTTATCCTTTATAGAAATCCTGAGGAATTTAACCTATTTTCAACACGAGTCAAAGCAAAATTTCGCTTCCTACTGCTGGGTTCCAAAAATTTATCGAAGAATTTGCGAAGAAATTTAAAAAAAAAATTAAATTTATGAATGCAAGGAAATTTAACCTAACCGCTAGTATAAAAATGGTCAGGTCTATCGGACGAGAAATGTCGAAAACCAGGTGGTGTGCTAATGTGAACTTTGAACAAAAATTTGTAAAAATGCCTGATGATGAAACCAGCAAAAAATTAATAATTCAAGAATTAAAGCACAGAATTCAAGTTTTGTAGTTCTGTAACTACTGCTGCCGCTCACTTCTAACAAAACGTCTTTTTTGAAGAAGATTTTAGGCTTTAAAGACAGAAAAAAACGATTACAAAAAATGTACAAATTAGGTGGCGACTGCTTTTTAGTCTGTATTTAGTCTGTAAATTTAGTCTGTAATTGTTACAATCGGAAATCTGAAAGCAGATTGCAGGCTTATCTTAAACCGGACGGCCCGACCAAGTAATTTTATTGCAAAAGTGAAGGCAGCCAAACCGTCAAAAACAAGATTCGCAAAAACAAGAAACAAGACACCAAAACCAAAAATTGTTTAAAAATTGTTGCGCAGCAATGTAACTGTAGTTGTAATGTAACGTCTATTTTTCCGTACCAATCGGGAGAAGCACAACTTACTTGATTTGAAAACCACCACACGTTCGTCTAAAATTTGTTGCTAAACCGACTATGCTACCTATCTTTGTACCTATGCTACCTAGACCTGGGCACATGTAACGAACACAAAAAATTAAACAAAGCGAAAAAAACCGAAATGGCTGAAAAAGGCTGGAAACACAGAAACACAGAAAAAGACAAACAAACTCAAGCTCAAGACACAAGCGCAATAATAGTGTGCATTGTAGTTAACTATAGAGCTTGTAAAGTATCTGATTATATATCTGTAATGTATTTGTATCTAAAAACACCAAAGTTGGAAAACGTCCAAAAAATTCGAAACAAGTAGGAAAACGAATTTTTGAGCAGTGGTTTGAGCAAAATGCTAAAAAATAGAAATTTGTTTAAAAAATTGTTGCAGAATTTTGAACAACAATCGGGTTTGCTGTCAATTGCAAGAACGGTGTTTACCGTTTAAGGTCAAAATGTGTTAATAAACGAATTGTTAGCACAATTGCGGCACATTGTCTACCAACAAAAAATTTGGTCGCGAATTGAGTGATTCTACGGCAACAACAATCATCCAAAAATTAATTGATTATCACGTTTTTGCGTAGTCAACAAAGAATAGTTGTCTACGCTGTGAGCTAGACTAAACCAGTAAGCGAGCCAGTTTAACTTGAGCTAAGCGCAAAGTCCTAAGAAGAAACGTCGGGAAACAAGGCGAAACCACTGGTTTAGCCAAAAACGTTGTTTAGTTAACAATGTTTGATTGTAAGCTACCTATAGCCTGGAATTTTCAAAATGCAAATGAAAGGCGTGCATGTTGCAATCACAACACAACTACAGTCTCCATCAAAAATTAATAAAACATGTCGAATTGTAAAGTTGTAACCAAATGAAATTTCGTTTTAATTGCCACAAAAAAATTCACAAAATTGTCTTTTCGACTTTTGCAAACACGAAAACCGCAGTAAAATATGAGACAATTAAAAGCAAACATTTCAATGAGGGGATTATACATATCAAACTACACTAGGCTCCAATCCTTTTTTACAAAAAAAGACGCTGGAAATTTTGTGGTGCCTTTGGCTTAATTTTGAAGACCACAAACAATGATAACGTTGCATTTCGTGGTTTAAATGTCCAACGTTCGCCTGAGCAAAAATATCTCAATGCAAAGATATCCTAGGCACGTAAATACTATGTCGGCTTGTTGCGTTAGAGCAAAAACTGTCACAAAATGTGTATAAGCAATAAATTTGCCCAAAATTTGATGCAGATTGCCGGTTGGTTGACTTTAAACCGTACGGCATAGCCCGACCAAGTAATTTATGGCATGAAAATCAAGTCAAACCGTTAGAAAACAAGATTCGCTAGTTCAAAACCAAAAATTCTTTAAAATTGTAACGCAGCACTTGTTGATTTTTCCGTACCAACCAAGAGACGCACAACGTACTGGATTTAAAATCCACCACACGTTCGTCCAAAATTTGCTGACGGCTATGCAACATGGCAGGACAGGCAGGACCTGAGCACAAGTATTTGTCGGAAATGATGAAACCAAAAATTTAAGCAAAGCCAGGAGAAGCAAAGCACGTGGTAATGGCCCGTTTAAAAGTTTAAAAGCTTGCGACGCATTGGATTCATTAACTAAACAAAGATGAACAAGTCACAAAATGACGTTACCTGTGAAATGACGTTAAAATGACGTTCTTGGTATGCCGTGGTGGTGTGGTTTGTGTAATTCTGGATTCAGGCAGTTCATGTCTGATCCTCGCAAAAATAGTGTGCTAACTAAATGCTCTGCGTTGGCGGAAAGTTTTGGGATTACCAATTTGGCGCCACAAATGTTTATCGTATCCGAATTAACATACCTAGAACTTGTTAAACCTGACTTTCATTTTCAAGGATTTGAGTGACTATCTGGACGTCAGATTCCAAAAATAGTATTGCAATTGAAAAACATGAATTTTGGGGTTGAGGTCAACCTTAAAAAATGAGAGAAAAAGCAAAAACCCTGAAATAATTTATTTAAATATCAAAAAACGGATGCAAATCTCAGTTTTGCGGTTTTAAATTAGCCATTTGCTCAACGATCGCTACATTCCCGACTCAAGCTAGTCGTTGTTTCCACTTTCATTTAAACTGATATCCCGTTAATCGTGATTTTTAATCGTCAGAAACGGCAATTAGTGGGGATTCCTAGAAAGAATCGCACATGACGCTGATGTTTGTTCGCTTACAAAATGCCATTGGATTGCTGTTTGAACAGAATTTAAACCGATTTTATGCCGCAACGCGTTGGAGCCAGTAAACAAGGTTTAAATTTACTAAATCACATCGCAAGTGCAGAGCTTGTTGTGCCATGCTCTTGTAATGTTTATGCTTTAAGAAAGAACAATGATGGGACGTGTGCAACTGATCAAAACCGAGAGAAACAACGTAAAAATCAGAAACAAAAGCAGAAAAATCCGCAAAAATAGTCTTGTTGCGCGCAGCGTAAACTTACAAAAATTTGTTTTAGTCGTTTAGTTTCAGCACTGGTTAAAACAACCTAAACTAATGTAAGCTATTTATTGCTCTTTCTGTTTTTGAATGCAAAGCAATGCTTCCTGTTCGAGAGAAGCGCGAATTCACAGTCAAAATCTATTGATTACCGGCTCGTGATCTGATTTCGAACACTCAAAACTTTTTAGTATTGGCTTTAAAAAAACTAATGTTTACATTTTCAAGTTTAAAAGCACGCAAAATAGCACGTAGTTGCCCTGTTGAATTGTAAGTGAGCTTAGGAAACAATACAAATCCGTATTTCATTTTTGACGAAACAAGACGAAAAAATGAGCTGATAAGCTAAGATAAGCATTGGTTAGAATTCAGGTGATCAAAAAAGTACTAAATGTAATTCCTTGAAAATCATGACTGAGTTACATTTCCTTATCCTCAAGTTTCGCTAGTATTGTAGTACTGTCGTTGACTTGTGCCCGATAATTTTAGTAACCAATTCAGTACAATAGCAAAAAATCCGTTTCCAAAAAGTCAATCAAATTGTGCATGAACAAGTATTTTATGATAATCAGTTCAATATTTTCCCGCATGTCTGCTGATTGCCAAAAATATTTTTTTTAATTTTCTTGCTTACAATCAAAGTCACTGAAAAGAGAGTCAAAGGGGCAGAATTTCAAAGATTAACAACAACTAAACTTGTACAATAGATCAAATCTTACTCGAAAATTAAAACAAATATAACTAGCCCATTAATTGTTCTCAGTATCCCGGAATTTTGTGGCTAGTACGAACTCGGTAGCAATAGTAAACATAGCGGCATAGTTGACTGACGGTATCTTATTTGAAGAAGTTTGACAAAAACACTGGCAAAAATGATTTTTAGCCGCTTAGCTGATGAGCTAAACAGACAAAAATAAAATACCGAAAGTTTATGATGAAATTGAAAAGAAATTTAACTTTTCCTTGAAAATCATGACTGCGTTTCAATTCCTTATTCTTAAGTTTTGCTAGTCTTGCAGCACTGTCGTTGACTTGTGCCCGATAAGCGAATCGTAGTATCCAATATAAGAGAAAAAAATCCGTCCTATGAAGATTGTGCATGAACTGATATGATATTTTCCGCTGCGATACTTTCGATACGGCGATATGATACTTTCCGGTGCAAAAAATAAAATTTTTTTATTTTCTTGCTTACAATCAGAGTCACTGAAAAGAGAGTGAGATGGGCGGGATTAGGCGAAAACCATTCAGCGTCAAAAATGACTTTTTTACACCGCACAGTAAACTCTATTTTTGTGGCTTTTAATTCAAACTGACAAAGCTCTAATTGTATTAAGGTTGGTAGGGATGATATACAAATTAGTTGTTCCGCTTCTGAACGAGATGATGTTTCGTATAGTCGTATTGAGTCACAAAAACGAGTTGAATGTATAGGGAAATAAATGGTTTACATTTGATTCACAGTCTAATCAAAAACTAAAAAAAGAACATGTCTTGAACAAAAAATAACCATTAGTTCTATCTTAATAAACAACTGTTGCAAAATAGCTTTATGAATGGCAATGTGTTCTGTGTTAAACGACAGCGACGTTCAAACACAGCCAAAAAATCTGCTACAATCCGACCCAAACAAAAAATTAAAAGTGGCCGCGTTCATTCGTTCACTGCATGAGGAAAGGAGTAAATGTTGATTAAATAATAGAAAGAACTTACTATAAATAGACCGCACAATCAGATACAAGATCGCTTAGCTGGTGAGTTATGCTCATAACAAAAAATAAAATACCAAAAGTTTGAGACGAAATTGAAAAGAAAAAAAACGTAATTGAGTTTCATTGGAATGCAGAGTAAAATGCTTTCAAGAAGAAGAAACGCCAATTGAATGTACGGGGCGGGAGCCGTTCAGTATAAAAAGTTTTCTAACGTGGAAATAGTCCGTTGCCCGTAAACTAGAGTGTCATGCAAATACTGGAGATCTAGACACTGCTGCAGTTGAATGCGATGTAAAATCAAAGATTTTATTTCTTTCTTGCATTTAGCTTGATTGTGGAAGCGACAAAAAAGAATTATATAGTTATAAAAAAACCCCGAAGATGCGCCTTAAAATTAAAAAGCACCTATATTTCAAACTTTTTGCGAAACTATTAACGTTGAAAATATTTACATTGAAGACGTTAGTTCTATCTACTATCTAAAAGTTAATTCTGTCTTATCCATTTTTATATGACTAACCTATCCGCTAGAAAAAATAGTCAGGTCCAACGGACGAGGAAAGTCAAAAACCACATGGTGAATTTTGAATGAAAATTAGTAAAAATGCGAGATGAAACAAGCAAAAATTTAATAATTCAAGAATTTAAGCAAAGAATTTAAGTTTTGTTGTTCTGTAACTACTGCTGCCGTTTACTTCTAACAAAAAGTCTTTTTTGAAGAAGATTTTGGGCATTGAACAAAGAAAAAAAGAAAAAAGTTAAAATTATGCAGCGACCGCCGTTCAAAAATAAGAATTTGAATTTTGTCATTAGCCATGCCCTAAAAATGTAGTCTGTAATTGTTACAATCGGAAATCTGAAAGCAGATTGCTGGCTTATCTTAAACCCTACGGCCCTACCAAGTTATTTTAATGCAAAAGTGAAGGCAGCCAAACAGTAAAAAACAAGATCCGCAAAAACAAGAAACAAGAAACAAGACACCAAAACCAAAAATTGTTTAAAAATGTTACGCAGCAATGTAACTGTAGTTGTAATTTCACGTTATTTTCTGTACCATTCGGCAGAACTACAAATTTTTGAGCAGTGGTTTGAGCAAAACAACGATCGGTTTTGCTGTCAATCGCAAGAACGCAAATGTGTTTACCGTTTAAGGCCAAAATGTGTTAAGAAACGAATTGTTAGCACAATTGCTGCACTTTGTCTACCAACAAAAAATTCGGTCAAGAATTGAATGATTCCACGGCAACACGGGGCATCCAAAAATTAATTGTTTATCACGTTTTTGCGTAGTCAACAAAGAATAGTTACACTGTACAAATACCTACAAAAAATGTCTAAATCGCTACTAGCTAGGTTAAACCAGTAAGGCAGCCAGCTTAAATTGAGCTTAGCGCAAAGCCTGAACGCCCTACGAAGCCTGATACGTCGGGAACATAGGCGAAGCCACTGGTTTAGCGTTGTTTAAACGTTGTTTAGTTCAATTGAGAACGCGCCCAAGCCTAACCTTGATTGTAAGCTACTTTTAAACTGGACTTTCAAAATGGCAAATGAAAGGCGTGCATATTGCAATCACAGCAATTTGCAAAAAAAGATTCTAAAAAATCGTAGTTGGTAGTTGGCAGCAATATGCAATGTCATTAAACCGATGCAATTTATTAATGCCGGCAGACGTCAAAAATCGAAAGTGAAAGTTGAAACCCAACCGCATTAAAATTGTGATTGATTGAAAATGTGAAAAAATAAGGAAAAGGAAATCAAAATTTCGCTTCCTTACCGCTGATTGAAGGACATTGTGACGTCGTAGACGTATAGAAAAGTTTATTTGCTAAATTCTTGCCTTTAGAATCCGCGATTAGTTTAGTTAAGTGAAAGGTTAAAAACTAATCACATTATACCATCGCCTACAGCAACAATGGCTTCCAAAAAACAAATTGATTATCACGTTTTTGCAAGGTCAACAAAGCACAGTGTACAAATACCGGCAAAATTGTCTAAATCGCTACGAGCTAGGCTAAACCATTAGGATAGTCAGCTTAAGTTGAGCTTAGCGCAAAGCCTGAACGCCCTATGAAGCGTGGTACGTCAAGAAACTAGAAACAAAGTTTCTTGATTGTGGTTTAATTATGCTATTTACAAAAAATGAAATTTTCCGAAAAAGGGATAAAATGATTATCTGAAATTTTGTAAAAATTCGAAATGGCCAAAAACATTTCAATGAGGGGATTATACAAATGATGTCAAACTCCACTGGGCTCCACTCTAATTTGCAAAAATAATTTAAAACACAAAATGAAGCAAAATGGTTTTTTAGTTGAAGGCAATATCAGTAAATGCATGCTACAGACATGAATTTTGGCTTATTTTCAATGCCAGCGGACGTCAAAAAATCGAAAATTGAAGTTAAAAACCATTAAAATTGCGCGATTGGAAACGTAAAAGAAGAAATAATAACTTCTGTTGGAAACCATTTATTCAAAGCAGACTTAAATTATGAGACATGACTGGAGAGAATTGTAATGTCACTACAGTGCCGCTTACTTTTAACAAAATGTCTTTTTGAAGAAGATTTCGGCATTCAACGAAAAAAAAACATTGTAAAAATTATGCTTTTTATGTAAAAAAACAATCTTGGTTATCAAAAGGGAAGCCCACAAAAATACAGACGAGGAAGCAGAAAAGATTTAAAATCGTTCGTTAAACGTTTGTAAAAAAACAACCAGTATGCAGAGGAGGCAAAAAACTATGGAAATTTCTAATTCCTGTAACAGCTGCTTTTGTGTGGCTCTGTCGTTAATGCCTAAAGCACATCATTATGTGGATTTAATCGTTTTTTGAATCGCATTTGATACATCCAAAAAAGAAGAAAACATTTTGTTGAAATGTAATACGACGGACAAAAAACCCAAAACAAAAAGACCCAAAGGCATAAGACCCAAAGAGTCTGAACTATTCCAAACGAAAGCGTCGTAAATGTTTAGCTTTTACCAGAATGCCGTTTAGGCAATGGTTTCAAGCCAATTTCTTACAACACGAATAGTAATTGCCCAGGCAAGTTTAAAAGATGATTTTATTACAATAAAGATATTAGGGAACACGAGAAGAAAACAAACAATCCAAGCACCGTTGTTTTTTTTTACATTTTTGTTGCATAAATGTCAACATTCAGCCGGCCAAAAATGTTTGAATGTTTGGGTAGGCTTGCTTTGGCCAATTGCTTGTTGATATTATACCGTACGGCATGGCCCGACCAAATAATTGCATGGCATCAATGAAGGCAGACAATTAAGTAAAAATGTTAAAAACAAGATTCGCTGATAGAAAAAAATAAGCTGCGCTTGTTTATTTTCCGTACCTACCATCTTGTTTATTTTACTGCTGAAACGGCTATGCTGCTAATCGTCGTATGGCAGAGCACAAGTATTTTTCGGACACATGGAACAAAAAATCCAAGGGAAATCAGCAGAAACAAAGCACGTGGTAGTTGTCTGCTTGTTTAAAAACTTGCGACACATTGAATTCAATAAATAAACATTGAGCCGGTCCAAAAATTACACCAAGTTCAGACAAACAACTTGACAAATCGTCATTTACGCCATTAAGACTTTTGTAAATTTGAAGCAAAAAAAGTAAAAAATAATAATAAGGTAATAGATACAGCGCTACAAATTTACAAAATTAGACCGCATTCTTCTTTGCAAAAATAATTATTAAACACGAAATGAAGCAGAAATGGCCAGAAAAAGCCAATTTTTACAGTTGAAGTCAATATGCAAATGCGAGTAAACGGATGCAACGATTGTTTGAAGATTCTAATTTAATTATGCCAACAGACAGATCCAGCCCATAAAAAAGGCCAAAAATCCAGAGTTGAAATTGAAAACTAACCAAAACTAACGAAAACTAACTAATTGAAAATTGAAAATGTGCACAACATGATTAAACGCGATTTTCCACAATTTGCTGCATTAGTGGCTTGAATTAACTTTACGCGCACTACACGGGAACGGATATGATGGCTGGAAATGTTAGGATTTTTAGATATTTGGTACACGAGAAGAGCACAAGTCAAATCTCGCATTTTCGTTGCATAATTGCCAACACTCGACCGAGCAAAAATGTCTGAATGTTTCGAGTAGACTTGTTGCTTTAAAAACTCAAGTAAAAACTGTATTTTCAAATCGGATTAAAACCACAACAAGCCAATGCTCAAAAATAATTCAATTGTTATAGGAACGTGCTCTTCTTTTACAAAAATCCCCCTCTATAATAAAGCGAAAACTGACGGGTACGTTTGTGTGTGTGTGTTTTCCGTCCGCACCGGCGTCATTCGAGACATTGAAACGACCGGTCGTTCAGAAAACTCAACACAAAAGAGACGACACCACCGGGCGCCGAACTCAGACATCGCTCACAACAGACAAACGCACTGCCAATGAGCCACCACGCGCACATTTATGAGACGTTGGAATGAGGATAGATGTCAGATGTCTCATTTTGAGATGAAGCAGCTATTTGTTGGCAAGGAGCAAGTTATGCAACAAATTAAAGTGGAATGAAATAGAAATTGTGTAATTTTGCGAAAGTATAATCCACCCTGGTGTGCTTGAAATTTGCGCGCGCTCCAGTTCAGTATTCAAAACTCAAGATTAAGGATAATCACAATAAAACAAAGGCGCGGATGGCGCGCGCTTGCAGCGTTTATTATTATTAAACAGAAAATTAAGCAAAAATGGCCAGAATAAACCAAAATGTTAAGGTTGAAGGCAATATGCAAATGTCAGTAAACAGAATCAACAATTGCTTCAAGATTAAGAAAACTCCTAATTTTAATTATACCAGACAGGTACAGCCCCAGAAGAAAACGATTTGAACGATTTTCCACAGTTTGCTCACGTTCCTTGCAGCATTGGTCTGCAGTCAGATCAAACAATGCCAACTCCACAACAGAGCGGCTCTATTGCATTGCAGTAAAAGCATTTATGTTGGGAATATTTGTTTTTCTGCGTTTTGATTGAGCAATGGAGTTCATCCCGTTTGTGTTCTGCGACGATGTTTGCGCTGTTTTGGTGGATCTGGAAGTTTTGATGAAACTGCCGTCGGACAACTCCAATTGCGGAATCTGGAAAAGGGGAGCTTGAAAACTGATGCTGGTCGCGTTTCAATAGAAGTGAACGTCAATTGCAAAGACGGTGTGTGGTCGTACGGAATTTTCAGATCTACTAGCAACTGGAAAATTCCCATCACTTTCGAAGAACTGAAAGCGTATAGCAGACGCTATGTTCAAATATCATCTGTTGGGATTGGCTACGTTCATAATAATTCACAAAGCGCCACTGTTGAAGAGGTAGGGGAGGTTCTAAAGTACTCAGTCCCGTTTGTCAACATGGCGGATATTTGGATTGCAGCGGACCTGAAAATTTCAGACGACATACTCGTCGCGCTGCTCTCGCGGTTCTGTAATTCGTCGGTTTCAGAAATTAAAGTTTTGAGCTATTCAAAATCAGCTGAAGATTTCCTTAAAACTCACCTTCAATCTGAATGGTTAACGACAATCAAAATCGCTGACGACGGATGGTCAAGTGAACTCCGCAGGCGCTCGAACGCTTCACC
>MQUG01000675.1:0-45372 GCA_007213375.1 Steinernema feltiae | reverse complement strand
GTCAAAACTGAACTTTGGTTAATAAAGACAATTTTTGCGTTTGTGTTGGAAATTCTCAGCAGCGAGGCGACGGATAGACCGACCAACCGACAGCAGCAGCAGCAGCAGCTCCTTGAGGACATCTCCAGTAGTTCGCATTTCATGTAGTCGAGCGTGAGAGACGAGAAGACACGTTTTGCTTTTGCGAACGCGGATAATTAGTTTTTCTGCTGCTGACCACTTGAAGTTAGGGTTAACTGAGTGCAGTTGGTGACAAAATGGTGACTTGGGCGAGTGCAAAGCGCTTGATTTTAGCCATTGTTTCGTTAAAAGTTTTGTTTTTTAGTAAAATCTTTGTAAGCCATATTTGGTGCAATTCAAAATATCAAATTAATTCAGGAACTCAATGACCTTGATTTGAGATAGCGATCAGTTTATAGAAAAAACAACAATTTTTTACTGCTGGAAATTGGCTATTTTTGCAGTCGTTGTAAGGTGAGGAGGATGGTTATTCAATGGACCCAGAGGAGGCAAATGTTTTAATTTTTTCTATTTTTGTGTGTTTCTCTATTGCGATTTAAGTTGCTGTTGGAATACGGGTGCTTCGTTGACCAATTCGCGATCTCTGTTAGCATTTGGGAGAACTGAAAACTGTAAATTGTAAGGCGTAACTATAGTGGTTCTACCGTCAAAGGATCCAGAGAATCAGAGAAAAGTTTTTGTTTGAAATGGTGTTTGAAAACAAAGAATTTAACATTTGCTATTTTTGCAACCCTCGTTAAGTGAGGACTTTGATGTAGTTAACTGCGTGCAGTGGGTGACAAATGGGGCTTGGACGAGTGCAAAGCGCTTGATTGTTCCCTTGAAAGTTTTGTATTTTCAGTATTATTTTTGCAAGGAATAGGGAGGTGGTTGCGTTAGCTGCGTAGAGCACATCAAATTAATTGAGTGACTTAAAGACCTTAATTTCAAATACGGATCATTTATAGAAGGATATTTATAGAAAAATCCAAATTTTTGCTGCCGGCGATCCAATGTTTTTCAGGTTTTAACATTATACACATTATATAACTACACATAGTTATATACACATTAACGCATTAACCTTGTCCTAAAACGGTGCTTTGCTGGCCAATTGCAAAGCTTAACTCTGTTGGCAGTGTCGGTGAGAAGAATTCATATTTTTTAAATCTCGACTAAAACACATTTTCAGGTGCTGAAATTACAATTTTAATTAATTAGTAGCACATTGAGATTAATTTTTAATACCGTTTTTAATTTTTAATTCTCAACATGAAAACGGTATAGGATTCTTTATCACAGTTTAAATCAAATAAAAAAAATTAAGTGTTCAGAGGCATTCACCTTTTAATAATGCCCGCTAACAATAAGAGGCGTCTACACCGCTGTGCTTTGTTCGCGATAAATGACAACATTGTCGCTATTTAGGCCTGTAACAATGATTAAATACGAGGTTGCATTTTTGTATTGGCAACGTCCATCAAACATTACAAAACGAATACAAAGTTAATTTTCAAATTTGAATTTTTTGCTATTCAGCTTTCATGATAGTATTTTTAACATTATTTTTTGTACTAAACCGTTGTACTGAACCCAGTCTAGTTCATTTTTTGCTCGTATTATTTAATTAGGGAACAGGTACAGTGCACAAATATGGCGTTTATGTTGCTATTTTCGTCTGGAGGTTCCAATTTTGTGCACTTGTCACTCGTTATTCCGTAACACTTAGCTATGTCGTGGCAAAGCATCACTTTTGTGCTCACATTGGTACCAATGTTTACATCCAATGAAAGTAGATTTTTTAGATGGAAATAGAGAAGAGTCAGAGCTATCCGCTTCTGTACAGTTTGTCGTAACATCTATCGACAAAACGTTTTATCCTGACGAGCTAATCGTTCATCAAAACATTACAAAAATTTGTCAAAACCAACAAGGTCAATTTTGAACATTAAATTTCGATCATTTGTTGACGAGTGATGGCTTGAGTGAAGTGAAAAATATGAAAAAAAAAAAAAATATGTCTTTCTAAATACATTTCTAAATACATCTAAATACTACAAGAGCTAAAATGACGTTTCAAAAAATATGCAAAAACGTGTTTTGCTGTTCATTAAAATAAATTTACAGTGCAATGCTTACGAAAGCTGGTCGCTTAGGGAGCCTTTGGATCAGTGATAAAAATGTAGTTGTATTTTTGTATCTGAAAACTTGAAATTTTGTTAAAAACGTTTAATGTGGCACTGACATTTGCAGAAGGTTGTTAACAAACTCATCTCTAATATATTTTTGGGACTTTCCATCCAAACCAACTGATAATCATTTTCATAACACTTTCTTTCATGAATTTTGGTTGTTTATTTTTCGCCGATGCGCATATCAACGAATCACCTTTCAGAAATTTGATGTTTAAAGTCAATTTTTGGGCAAAAATTTAGTGGTTTTACCGTCGTAGGATCCAACTAATTCATCTTTTTTTTAAATCTCAAATAGGATACGTTTCAGATGTAGAAATTACAATTAATATTAACGGAATTAGTATAAATTGTCCCATAGGACAATACTATTTTGTCAACATAAAGACGATTTAAATTTTTGGTCGTTTTTATTTGAATTTTTAGAACTGGTTAATTTCATTAATTTGTTGACGAGTGGCGGCTTTGGCGACATCTTTTTAATCGTTTTTCTTATAATTTGTGTGTTTTTTGAGTACATTATCAGATTATAACAACATTTAAAAACTACAACATATAATGCAAAGATGCAAAAAAAGAAAAAGATTTCTGCTGCCCATTAAAACGAGATTACAGTGCTCATAAAAGCTGATAAAAGCTTGCAACATGGTCACTGGAGAGGCCTGAGACTCAACGCTAAAATTGTGGTTGTATTTTTGAAGTTGGTAAATGAAGACAATACTCCGTTGATCTTCAAATTTAAAAGCTAATCAGAAAATTTAAATTTAGCACTGACACTTGCAAAAGGTGGTTAACAAACTCGTTTTGAATATATTTTTGGACCATATCAATTGAACTGGTCTGATGTGGTCAGATGTGGTCATTTCAAATAGCTAATGCACATCTCAACGAACCAGCTTTCTGAAAATCAGAGGGAACCATTTGACTATTTTTTTTGTTGCAATTTTTGCACGTTGCACAGGTTGTAAAGTTGTAAAATAAAAAAGGAATCCTTTAATCGACTAACAGAAATTGTGTATCCAACTATTGCGTTTTTTTTGTAGATTCAGTACAGTCGATTTTGTCTGTGATGTTCAAAATTATTTAAAACCTTTAGTTTTCAAAAACACGCTCTTAATTACTTCTTAATCGTCTTAAATTCTTTAAACTTCAGACAAATCTTGTTTTTGTTACTGGAATATCTATCTACTTTTCTAGCTAGAGTCAAATGCTCGCATTGGCAAAACAAACAAAGTAGAGCAAATGTTTGACAAAGAGGAGCGTGTATCAATTGCTAATGTGGTAACATAAGTAGCGTTTATTTCTGCTTGCTTCATCCCATCGGTTGAAGCAAATGCTAATGAAACTCAAGAGTATTTTGAGTATTTTTTGCAATAATAACCACTGCAATAATTATAGCACTTACCAGTACATCAAATAAATTTGCAACCGCGCTTGCGCTTTGTTAATTCCAGATTAAAAACCAAAATAATCATCAATATTTTTGCACAATTTTTTCAATACAATAAAATTTTTGTCGATGGCCTTGTTTCTAGAAACTAAATTCTAAAAATGTGGTTAAATTTTTTATATTGTGAATGACCAGTAAACGAATGAACGGTTTTTGGGAATCCACTGAAATTCGCAGTGGAGACGCTGTGATTGCGTGATAATTGATCGCCTAACATTGCTTAAATCTTGGTGATTACTTAAGATTCTTGTTTGCAGTAGTTTTAGAATTTTTTGCAATTATCAGCAGTACACCTGCATCAAAACAATTTGCATTATTCAGTTATTTCTTTAAATAAAAGCGGTGGTAACAAACAGTTTGCAATTTTTCATAGTGAGTTAACACAAAATGAAAAGTCAACAATGAAGCGTTCCAAGCATTTTTATTTACAAATGGCCACTAAAAAGTGTTTACGCTGCAATGCTTTGCTGACGAAAAATTGCAACATGGTCGCTTGAGGAGCTTATAACTTTTTTAATGCTCAATGCGAAACAACGAGGTTGCATTTTTGATGTGAAGACGACCAACTGAGAATTAATCTCCATTCTGATTATGGTATTTTTTGTAAACACAAGTTATTTTTAAGCAAATAAAAGACAACAAATTTTTGTCAGAATTGAGCTAGCATAAGTTACTAATGTACTTAATCAAATCTCGTTAATTTTTTGCTTTTCTTGTATAGTTAGGAGAGAGGTACAGTAAAGAAATATGACGTTTAAGTTGCTCATTTTTGTGGTCACCAGCAAAATTATTTTGTTTCCTCGTCCGCAGATTTCAACGTTTCTGCACTCAGTCGTTAATCCTTAACATCTAAAAATGAAAAAATGTGAAAAGTAAGGGTCAATTTCGTTTTGTTGGCCAATGGAGCGATGAGAAAAATTTGATTTTTGCAAAATGGTTCAATGCAAAAACATGTTGTGCTTTGTACATGGTCGCGTAGTGAACATCTTGCATATGATTGGATATGAAGGATAAAAAGGTGGTTGTTTTTTTTTATGTTTATAAATGAAAAAATACTAGTTTAATTTTTAAAAATTTAAAGCTGAATTTTATGCGTCCAGCTTTTCAATCTATTTTTGAGGATAGACGAAATCATTTTATCTGGTCTGATGTGGTCATTTCACGTAGCCAGTGCACATCTCAATAAATCAGCTTTCTATGAATCCTTGTTTTGAAAAATTAACATTTGAGTTATTTTGTTTTTAAGACACACATGAACGAGCCAAACTGATGCAGCGCACATAACACTTCTGACAATCAATCTCAGTAGTTGTATTTACCAGAGAACAGATATTTGTCGAAAGTGTGCTAGCTTCAGTTACTGATGTGCTTAAGCATGTCCCGATCATTTTTTACTGCTGCGCCAAAAAATTTTAAAAAACGTTCTTATGACAGTAGCAGATAGTCACAATCGGTATCAACAGACCAGAAGACCTTTCAACGAGATAGAACGTGATGTTAACAGCGTATTAACATCTAACGTTAACAGTGAGGCAACTATTTGACAGTGTATTATTTTTCTGCTATTTTTGCATACCCCGCGCAGACTTACTTCGCCTTGCATGTTTTTCTATAGATTCAATTTTGCCTGCGATGTTTAAAATTATGAACGCTTTTAGTATTCAAAACCACATTCTGAATTTCATTAAACTTTATTAATATTTCATGTAAACCTAATTTATATGTCGTCTATATCTACTTCTTTAGCTCCGTCTATATCTACATTCTGAATTTCATTATAGAGCAAATATTTGACAAAAGGCAGCGCGTATCAATTGCTAATGTGGTAACGTAAGTAGCGTTTAAATTTATTTGTTTTGTCCAATAAGTGCGACAAGCAATCTTAAAATTAGTTCACTAGATTGAGCATTTTTTGACCATTATCGTCACCTCCATCAAATTAATTTAGAAACGCTTTGGCGGTTTGTTTGTTCTAGAAGAAAAATCAGAGTGGTTTTTTGGTGCAGTGATCTTTGAACTTTTTTGGATTAAATTTGTGATCGGGAAGTAACGAAAAAACGGAAAAAAGGAAAAGGGAAAAACGAGAAGATAGCATTAATTCTCAACAGTTCTGATCACATGTTTTAAAATGCTTAATTCTGATAAATCTTTTTGTTGTAGTTTTGCGTTTGCAATAACCAACTCAGAAACGCACTTGCAGTTATTTCCTGCATAGAAACCAACAAATTCGTCATACTTTTGCGCTAATCATCAATTCAATTTTTTGTCCATTGCATGATCACCCTGTTTCTTAAAAAATACTTTTTCCGAAAATCTTTGATACCATAACTGATCAATAAAGATTGTTTTTGGTTTTTGGAAATCCACTCAAATTCGCAGTGGACACGTCACGCTGTGATTGCGTGATAATTGATCGCTTAACATTCATCTGTTCTTTTTAATTTAAACTATTTTCACCATTACACGCGCAAGTAAATTCCGAAACGAGCTGCGTGTTTCTTTATAAACAGTGACAACAAAAGTGGAGCTGAGTATTTTTGCGCTGCAATCCAAAGTTCGAGTACATAATTCTAGAATATTACAATTTACTTTCCTTTCTCTTTGTTCTATTTTTGTCAATAAATGTAGCGATGTGTTTGGAAAAACGAAATATAAAAAAATCTTTTTTTGGTTTAAGCTTTGGCAAAAGTTAGAAATTTTTGTTTTTGGTCTTTGGGAATCCACTGAAATTCGCCGTGGACTTGATTAGTGATCGCGTAACATTCATTGGTTCTTTCCAATTTTAACTATTTTTGCAATATCACCATTACACCCGCTAGTTAATTCCGAAACGAGCTGAGTGTTGTTACAAAACAGTGACAGCAAATGTGGAGCTGAGTATTTTTGCGCTGCAATCCAATGTCCTAGTACATTTCTATTTTTAGTTCCAGTTTTTCATTCTATTTTTGTTAACAAAAATGAAATAAGAAAATTCTTCTTTGGTTAAAGCTTTGGTGAAAGAAGAGTGTTTGGGAACCCAATGAGACATGCTTCAAGTCAAATGGGAATAATTTCATGAATTGCTTATGATTTATCGATACACATTTTTTGGGAAATTTTCAACCATAAAATTATAATAAAAATACTTAAATAAATCTCTATTTTTGATTGTAAGACACCAAAGCTAGGTTTCTAATCAGAAGATTTTTGCAATGCGTCAATTAATCATATTTAGTTAGTTTAATCCATTTAGCATCTGTTGACATTTCCATTGTGGAACTTTTTTTGATTTTTTGAAATTAAAAATACTTATTTACTTTAAATAATACTTAATAAATAATAAAAATAAATAATAAATAATAAAATACTTTAAAAATTAAAAATACAAAAAAAATTTTAAAAAAAATTTCTCTGTAATCGACTGGAAAACTACAAAACTAACCATGTTACGTCAACGTTCCATTTTTCCATCCAATTTTTTTTGCCTTCTTTGCCTTCTCGCCTTCTTTGACGTTGTTTGCCTACACCAGAAAATAAAAAAAAAAACCTTTTTCGGGGCAATTTTGTTTACTTTTGTAACTTGAAACATGGGATTGAAATTGAAAATTGCATCGCGATTGCATAACATTTAGTGCATTTTTAATTGTAAAATTTTCATGTCTGCCATTCAATTCGATTTTTTCGATTCAATATCATTTATATTCAAATTTACATTTATATTTTCGATTCAAATTTTACAACTAGCACACATTCAAAACTAGAACACTAATTTTTGTAGATTGAATATTAATTTTCGATTTACCACCAATTTACCGATTTACCATTCAAACTCAAATTTAACTCAATTACTCCGACCGAATGAGCCTTGTAAACGATATACGGACATTGCCAAATTGTTAAATTCTCTTTCCGGCTTATAGTTTATCAGTATTTGTTCTATTTTTGCGTTTCATCCGCCAGCTACCCTTTAAGCGTTTAATTTGTTCAATCTATTTTTTTCTTTATCTCGCCTTCATTAACCTTGTTTGGCTACGGAAGCAATTTGAAGCAATTTTATTCATTTTTGTTACTTGGAGGGGGTTGAACGATAGCATTAAATGCATATAGAATTTCGATCAAACTTTGTTCTTTTGCTATTTTATTCATCTCGTCTACACACCTCCTTTGACGATGTTTGGCTAAGACAGAAAATGAAGGCACCACATTTTTTTGGAACAATTTTCTTTACATTTGTTACATAAAAACTGGTCGAATTGAAATTTGCAACGATAGCATTAAATGCGTTTTGAACATTTTCACCAACTGTGCCAATTCCAATTCATTCAAGAACACAAATTTTTGTGGATATAATTTACAACATCAAATTGTAAAATCACGAATAGTGTTTTTAGTCTTTAAATAAGTGTTCAATTTAAGTTTAATCTATTTTTTTCCATCTCGCCTTTGCACCTTTATTAACCTTGCTTGGCTACTGCAGTACCACATTTTTTCGGGGCAATTTTGTTCATTTTTGGGGCTTGAAACATGGGGTTGAAATTGAAATTTGCAACAATAGCATTAAATGCATTTTGAATCTAGAATTTCGATCAAACTTTTGTTTTTGTGCGATGTGCAGCTATTAGACCCACATATCCAGTGTCTCAATCCCCGCCTGCTCGTCATTAATATCCAAGTCGTTTGTTTTCCATTTGCAGACAAGAATTCATTAATGTCGATCAAACGCTGCTGCTCCCTGCACAGGTCGCAAAAACGCTCACTTCCTGGTTCTCTGTGGCTATTCCACGAACACCAATTTTGTGGCCAGATAAGTGATTTTTGCAAAGGAAAATTGCGTATAGTCTTTAAGAAATTACGGATTTAATTTTAATTCTTCAAGTCTTAAAGCAACAGCCACATTCTGCATACCGAAAACAATGTTGATTGAATTTTCAGCCGCTCGCGCGCTGCGAGCGGCACTTTATTACGCAAAAAACTCAAATTGAGATATAGGAAAACATCCAGAAAGGAATGAAGACTTTCTTATACGATATAGATTCATTCGTGTGTGTGGAGCCTAGCAGAGCGAGCAACGAAATAATTTATTCTGATACGTGTTTTTGTACTTTGTGACGCGCATTGGCCTGGTTTCGCAGCTGTCTTTAAGCTTTGGCTTTACGAATTAGCGCGAGCGGTTATGGCGGCTGTTGATTTTTTTGTTCGTGAAGGGCGCCGCATTGGGGCTGCTTGTCTTCAGCGTGTTGAGTCAGATTAGTGGTTGCACTTGTAGTCCGTTTGATATTGAAATGGCTTAATTGTTTTGGTGTTTTAGTATATTCGTTAATGCACCAAGTTCACAATAGAAAACAACTGTGATTTTGGTTAATAAGGCTGCAGAGAGTGTAATTCTCTCCCTTTTCGTGATTTGAATTTTGTCACCGGAATTTGGGGATTTAAAACAGACTGGTCATTACTGTTTTTTTGATTGATTTTTTGAGAAAATAATAATGTCGTAAATGTAAATATAGAAGCAAAAACAGAAGTCAGCAACTTTGATTCTCATTTATGAGAATGCAGCCAGTGTATATCGTTCCCTTGGTTCATTGCCGTTGGTAAATTGCCGTTTACCTTTTGCAGATTGCTTTTGATCACATTGCTGGCGCCAGTGGCAATTTTTTTAAATTCTTATTTTTGTCGCGATGGAGTTTGATCTACATTCTCGATCCGAAATCGGAACGTTCTCGTTCATGGCTCTCACTGGCTCACGAGGCTGCAGCGAGTGGAATCCGTTCCATGGTGGTAAAGTTTGCGGTAGATTGTTTTACCCAACATTTTAAGTTTGCTTTTGATCACATTACCGGTGCAAATGGGAATTTTATTAAGTTTTAATTTTTGGTTGACGGAGTTCTATCCAATTTCTCGAATAAAAAGCGGAACGCTCATGGACTAACAAGTTTAGAGTTGCGCGCACGGTATCGCTTGTGTGATCTAAATGTCTGAAACAGGGATTCTTCACAGACACCAAAAACAGACTGGTTTTTGCCTTTTTTAAACAAGGTTTTTTGTCACCATCACCACATTAGAAATTTCAATGTAGAAGCAAAGCAAAAGAATTTTTGGTTTACATGAGATTTGTCAACAAGAAGCAAAATTGTGCTTGTTTTGTTTAAACGCAATTTCAAGTTTTCGTTTGTTATCATCGTGCGTCTCTTGATTTTTCACTTTAAAAATCCTGTTAATTTGAGTGATTGTTAGCTTAGATAGCCGGTCCAACGTTATTCCCACCTGTTCAACGTTTTCTTGCGACGCAGCGTCCTCAACCATCTTCGAACACATATTAAAGTAAAACGTCCAAAATGTTGTGTTTAAACGCCGTTATCCTCATGAGTCGGCAGCACTCGTCTGACTTTGTTTTGTAAAATAAAAATTTTTTTATTGAAGACTTTTGAAGTAGAGTTTGTTGACAATTGACCAAACTAGAATTTTTCATATTCTTGTGGCAATTATGACTACTCCGTCAAAACAACTTTTTTTTGTCGGTTTGTAATAATTCCATCGCGCCATCTCAAACACGGTTCAATTATTTTTGCGGACTGAATGATCGTTCATATGCGATTGCAATCAAATCGCGTCAAGACCAATGGTTTGAATCTCTCGCTTAGTTCTCTATCTGCATACTTCAGTCCAGAAACCCCGAAAGTACCGCAAATTCATTATTTCACCAAGCACTGTTCGTTGATTTTTTGCGGATTGAATGATCTAGTGAGCTCCTAGTGTTAATTGTTTTAACGGTAAGGAAACCGAAATCCCCAATTATTGAAAATACGGACTGTTGCAAAGACTGGGGAATTTTCTAATTATTTTATTTCGTTGATTAAGCTGTTTTTTAATGCAAATCAAACTATTAAATGGTTAACCTCACAGATTTCTTTTTTGCCTTCTTTCGAGCCTTTCAGAACTCAACAAACAATGATTGTAAGCCAAACCGGGTTGTGGTTCAGTTCGGCTCTGTGGTTTTTTGAACAATATTCGATTTTTGGAATTTTTCGAAACGGCCGAATAAGCAACAAAACTACGATTGTATCACAATTTAACTCAAAGATTCGTCAAATCAAGTGGTTTTCCTAATTTTGAACCTTTCAGAATACCAATAACTGTAAGCCAAGCCGACCCGTAGTTCATACTTTCTAGTATTTTGTAGAGCTGTCACTTCAAAGCTGTCGCAAACTACTTCACAACTGTTGTTGCGGTTTGGCTTAAAAGAGAATTGGAAGGTCATATGAGTGTTTAATTTTTGAGAGAACGCTTTCCAAACAATCAACGCAATTAAAGCTTGTGTCTAAAGAGTTTCTGGCCAGTCGTGATTAACTTAAATCAATTTTTTTTACAATTAAGGTGAATGCAATCCAATGTTTGTGTATTTTTGCATTAAAAGCTGTGGGTTTAAAGTGTCAACGAAGTGATTAAAATTGAATACGGCTCTTTATTCAAATTCTAGAACATTTTCTCCGTTCAGTGCAGAGCATATTTTTAAAATTGTTTAAACAAACTGAATTTGAACCCGGTTTTTAGTTATACGACTGTCGTTTTGACACTCTCAAAAATATCACTTGTATAAAGGCTTGCCTCAGAGTGTAAAGTTTAGAATTTTTTGAAAGAATTAAAGGCAAAAAAATTCTAACACAAATTTCATATCAGAGCTACACTACTATATGGGCCAATTTAGCGACGTTCGACCAACTCTGCGTTCGGTAAATAGAGCCACAAAACTGCCGTCAGTTGTGTATGGTCGGAATCTGAGCCATCTTCCGACTTCGCAAAAAGCAATGCGTAAATCGTAACTACGGTACTCTCGAAAATCAATGATTTCGCCGCGGGACAACAGGGCTGAAGTGGCGATCTTGCTCAAAACCGTGTTTTTCGGGGGTTTTATGTGAATCTGATGCTTCCCACATGCTTCTCGTACTCGATTTACCCTATTTCGGCCAAGAAATCATAAATTGAAGCCGACAGAGCTCCGAAAATTGTCAAACATCCATTTTTTCGTATTTTTGCGTTTGTCTTCTAATATTAAGTTGTATTGGTGGATTCTTGGCCGAATTAGGGTAAATCGAGTACGAGAAGCATGTGGGAAGCATCAGATTCACATAAAACCCCCGAAAAACACGGTTTTGAGCAAGATCGCCACTTCAGCCTGTTGTCCCGCGGCGAAATCATTGATTTTCGAGAGTACCGTAGTTACGATTTACGCATTGCTTTTTGCGAAGTCGGAAGATGGCTCAGATTCCGACCATAATAACTTTAAATGTAAAATTCGAAAATATTAAAAAGCGTTACAATTTTTGTTCGGTATCGTTATAGTTATGTTCAACTAATTCAATAAATCGTTTTCCGGGGATGGTTGGATTTATTTGAGGAAATCAACAAAGGAAAATTATTACTATTTTTCAAAAAATGAAAATTTGGCCACCACAGCACTTGTTCTATTTAGTTCTACTTGTTCTTAACACATAAAAAACGAATTGTACTTGTTTTCATTTATCGGAACAGTCGTTACTTGGCAATGAAAGTTCTTGGCAATGTTTCAAAATGACCTAAAATTATGTTTAATTTACGGATCGTTGAAGTCGTTTTTGATACGAAAAGAACATACGCGTTGCAAAAGCAACAGGTATGAGCGTCTTTCATAACTAGGCATCAGGCGTGTATTACCAAAAACAGTTGTCTGCCTTCGTATTCGTAGAGGAACATTTTGTTTTGACAGTCTCATCTCTCCAAATTAAGCAAATGCACTCTGCTTTTGCCAGTCTCATCCTACAATTTTTGTTCAGTAGAATTCCACAATAAAATTTTCAGTTTAACGCTTTAAACGGCCACCCGAGCATTTGTTCTATATCGGAAATGAATAATCTTAAAAGTTTCCGCTTGAACTTACAAAAATGTACTTGTCTTCATTTTTTTTTTTAAAATTATTTGTATTGTCTGTTCTGCACAACAGGTATGAAATGGTCTTTAATGGTTCGGTTTCAGGCGTAAATAACCAAAAACAAGCCTGTCACTTGTCTTCCTTCTGCGCGCGGTAAATAGCGCCACAGAACTGCTTTCATTTGTGCAATAACTTTAAATGTAAAAGTTAAAAAAATTTTGTCAGCCAGATCCCAGCCATCTAGTCGGCCAAATTAAGCAAATGCAACTTGCAACGAAGGCAACTTTGGTTAGCAAAGGCTTAGGAGACGCCATAGCTCAGGAGACGCTTAGGAGACGCCGTAGCCGTCCTAATCCAGTTGTACAACACCGTATGATAATTTTTGAAAGGAAAGAGTCGTCAAGAAAATTGAAACTTCGCATTACATAAGCTAGAAAACCCAAACAGTACAAAATTGTTTCATTTCTTAAATTCAATTAAAAAATCCGTAATTTTTGAACGCGACTGACATGTCATGTCAAAAATCCCAACAAACTTGGCTTTTGGTCGGCTTTTAAATTTTTTGGTGATTTCCTATGCCTACTAATCTTTATCACCTCACATTTGCAATCTTTGCAATCAGAAACATTCTTTCATCCTAATTTTTGTTGTCCTGATTTGATCACCAATTTGAAGATCTAAAGAAAGCAAACTTTAAAAAGTTGTGTGAAACGTAATCTGACAAAAACTGCGACTCTTTCTAGTTTCATTTAATTCTCAAGTTGTTTCTTAAGGGAGCTGTATTATAGTGTTGAGTTTGTGATGACGACAACACTGCTTGAATATTAAATAGACAATTGTTCATCAATTTTGAAATCAACGTTTTAGTCGTTTAGATTAGTTTAGCACAAATTTCATTTTTGTCGAGTCGTGCCCAACATATCATTTCACAAAATTACAACAATGGGTGAATTTTTTGATTGTTGACGATATCTTTGTCATGTCAAGGTGTATATGCGCCAAGGTGTCGTTATAGCACAGTAAAACCCTGACACATTAAAACCCGCTTCATTAAAACCCGCTACAATAAAACCCGATGAGGATCTATTATTTTTGGAGACATGAGATAAGTACGACGACATTTTTTACGACGTCTTCGCTGATTGGCTTCCGAGCCGGAAGTTCACAACTTTGTGTTTATTCTTGAAAAATCGGGTTTTTTCTCTGAAGCCTCGCCGCCCAGATGCTAATGTTTACATTTGGCTCGGGCTGGTCGAGTGCGAGGCGTTGCGATTTGAGGTTTTTGTGCGCTTGACGCTCTATTTTAGTTTGTTTTCGCTAATTTTTGTTCCAAGTCTGAGGACGTTACGTTATATTAAGACAGACTAAAAGAAAATAGGCCAAATTTCTTGAAATCAAAAAACCCAAAACGCAAAAAACCTCAATTTTTGAATTACAAATTCATAATCTTACAACAATTCCAGTTTTTTCTGTTCTGTTTTGCACTTTTGCATTTTTGCCCTGTTAACCAAGCACATTTTTATTTAATTTCTCTAATTTTTGCTCTAAATATGTCTACAACTTGAAGGCTAAATGTTTCAGTCTGAGCAAACCCAAAACGCAGAATAATCTCATGATTCTGAAACAAATTTACATTTTTGCCTACTAGCCACTTTTTGCTCACTGACATTTTTGCCTCCTGGTCGCAGTGCCAACATGAACTTCCAAAAGAAACTTGGGTAGCCTAATGGACAAACATTTTTTTGATACCAATCTGGATTTCTACAGAATTTTCTACAGAAATTTGTATCTTATTTAATCTTATTTGAAATTTGAATCGTAAAATTTTTGCTTTTGGCTTTTTTGGGCGTCTCGCTTTTGTCCTCTCCAATTGTTGACCACAATTTGAAGTCATTTTACGACTAGGCTAAATGTTTTAGGCTCTCAAAAAACCTAAAACAGAAAAAACCCTCAAAATTTTGCAGTTTTTCTAAATTGCATTTTTAATTTATTCCTCCGCGATCGTAACACATTTAAGACACTTGGGTCTTCTTTTTTTGAAAACATGAAAGACTTTTGAACTTTCCCTTTTTCCATTACTTTTCATTTTTTGAAGGTGAGGGAACAGGAAAAATTTGATTTACTAACGCAATTTTTTTCGTGTTGTGCAAGCCTCTTTTTGTGCTTTAACCTTTAACATGTTACTTCATTTGAAAAGGTGACAGTAAAAAAATAAAATCTATTTTTATGTGGATTTTTGAACGAAATCCATAATCTCATGGATGCGCAAAGATTGCTTTTAAGAGACGCATTTTTGTGTCTGAAAATAGGAAAATACTGTCGCGACACCTGAGTCAGCGACTCGTTCTTCGCTATTTCCACCGGGAAAACAGAACTAATTATTGCTACTTTAGCTTATCCAGCCCGATGAAGCCATTCGAACGCCATCTGAATCTCACCACAATCGACAACGTGTCGCTGATCTCTCGGAAACTCCACGTCACAACGACTGTCTGGGAATAGGAAGAACGCAACGCGATCAAGCAACTCGTGAGACGTAGACGGCGTTCACACGAAGTCGGTTTCTCTCTATCGCTCGACGTGCAGAGCTTTTACGATTTGTTTGTTGTTGATCATAGCTCGACGTGCTGAGCTTGATCCATTTGTTTGTTCGGATAAACTTGTTGTTTGTAACGGTTTGTCGATAACGTGTGTTTAGGGCTGTGTGATTGCGATCCTCAAGTGAGTGAGACTCTGAGATCGTCAACGGACGTATGCGATATCCATCGACACGTAATTTGGAACGACGTGATGTTCCTCAACGGTTGGAAAGGAAAAATACCGACACCCGCGTGGCAGCGGTTTTACGCTAGTTGTCGAAAGGCAGCAAACGCAAGATCGCTTTGGCGAGCATTTTCCACGCTCCAAGAACTCCGACTAGCATTGCGAAGCTATGGTAGGAGCCTCCAAAAATCTAATCCGTTCCTGAAGCAGAGGGCATTCGCTTTAAATACGTTCCTAGTAAAGCGGAGCGGAGTGGAGAACTGTCGCGATCACATTTATTGAGATTCAAAGACTGCCGTGCGGCGAC
This sequence comes from Steinernema feltiae, assembly GCA_007213375.1. Lineage (NCBI taxonomy): Eukaryota > Metazoa > Nematoda > Chromadorea > Rhabditida > Steinernematidae > Steinernema > Steinernema feltiae. Next base: position 29,779 of record MQUG01000675.1, on the reverse strand, counting down.
GGCTTTTAAAGCATTTTACTTTACAACGAAGCGGCCCGAGAGCGTCTTGCTTGCGTCATACGCTTTGGTCGCGCTCGTCGCGAGACTCCCGGCGGCCAATAGATGGAGAATGAGATGAAAAATGTTAAAACGCTTAAAAATTATTTTTTTGGTCGAATTTTAACGCACAAACAGTGATTCTTTTTGTTTGTTTTTTTGGCTAATTTCCAAAAATAAAAGTAGGCGTTACGGTAGGTTGTTCTTGGTTCTCTAGAAACCAGCAATTTTCGGATGTTTTTTGCACAAACGCTGTATTGTTGACGACTCCCAGAATGCTCAATGGATTTTCAAAACAAAAAATGCCATCCGAGAGCAACTGGTGCAATTCAGTTATTGGCATGTTAATTATAGTTCACGATCGTTAGACAAGCTCACAAGTTCTGTTTCAAACAAGAATCAAACAGAGACATTTTTTAAGAATTCAAGTTTTTCCATTTTTGATTTTTTTGAAAATTCAATTTTTGAGAGTACAAGTCTGTAATCAGAGAAATCAATTTTTTGAGTAATGCAAAACGGAACCTATGCGTAATTCATTCAAATTCAATATTTTATTTTATGTTGCAATCATAAGTTTTAGGTGAATTTGTTAGCTTACTAGGGGACTAGAACCCTGCTACGTCAATACAATTCATAAGTGAACCAATTTTTGAGCCATCTACAAGTCAACAAAACAAAATTGTTTTGAATTTAAAATATATACATTGTTGATAAAACAAGTTTCCATGTTCTTACCCGCTTGCCGACTGCTGTGAAAATTAAAAAAACTGTAGTCAATTCATTTTTTTAATGAAGGTCTGAATGCCTTATTGATTTGTTTATTTATTAAGAATTTTTTTACCAAAGTTATCATTCTCCGTAGCAACAAGTTCAATCAAATATCATTTTTTATGGCATCTTCTGCATCTCAAGTGAGTTGCATAGGCCATTTTTGGAGTGGACACAAAAAAGAGCCAATTTTTGAGATTGGAAGCTAACTACCAATCTAATACAAACATAGAAATGGGCGCAATGTTGCGTATCAGTTTGACGATTGATATCGGATTATAAAACAATAAAACAAACAAAATAAAGTTTTTTATCATCTGCTTCAGCCTACGACAAATTTGTAAAAACATTTTTGTTCTAGACAAACGCTCGATATTTATGTGTTTACAGGCTTCACACTGTAGCATCACATCATGGGTTCATGGAAGAATCTTAAAATCCACAACTATTGATCAACATGCAAAACAAGTAGTAAATCAAAAAAATCCAAAAGATTGGTCTTGGTCCTTCAGCAAAACCTCAGAGGTTCAGTGTTGGTCAACTGATCTTTAAAAACCTCAATTTTTTCTTTTTTGTTCTTTAAAAATGCTTCAAAGCCTTGGTTAGAAGAGGAAAATCGTTATTTTCCAATGGTTTCCAAAAAATAATTTTTTTAAAAATTATTTTGAGCCATTCAACGGCCAATTCAACTCTTCGTTCTTCTGCGCTGTTTTAGTTCAGACGACGTAACATTTAAAAATTTAATCAGGAATCTTTCCATGAATGAGTGAATAAAATTAAGCTTTTTATGAGGTCTGGCAGAATGAAAATTAATTTAAAAAATTTTTTTGGGATCACTAAACTCACTTGCTTTGAGAGCTCTTTCCTATTGGCGGAAAACTAAAAGCAATTTACTTCCATAGGTACAGTTTTAGTTAGTTATGCCTCCAAAGCCAACGTTGGAAATTTGGTAGCAATTGCGGATCCACATAAATTTTTACCTGGAGGGCTTACGCCTAGAGTCGACAAAGTGGAAGACGAGAGAACAAAGACAGGAGCTTTAATCAGTAGCGATAACAAGATGACTCGACAAGGATAGCCGGGTGGGCCGCTTAAGTAAATGTTTCTTATCACAGTGGGTGGTCGGGCTGTCGTCGCTGATGTTACTTGGGTAATTTGGCGCCTGCACTTACGGGATTATGGACACAGTAGCCGTCGGCATCAGGCGAGTTAATCTTGTAAGCAAACACATGTGAAGATGGCATGGCAATTGGATCCATAGCGGATAATTGGATCGAAAGTACTTACTCACACGAAAGTGTGAGTCATATAATAATCAAATTGATTTTTTTTTGTCTTTTTGGCTCTTACCGTGTTGTATTTATCCAGATTTAACTTGTTGTGTTTGTGATTACTGTATCAGTAATCAGAAATCATTCAGTAAATGGAATTACACTGAAAAGAACTAGGTTTAAGCCACGCTGAACCTAGAATAATTGGTTTTTTTTATTGCTAATGTTGGCTAATTTGGCTAATTTTTGGCTAATTTTTTGGTTTCGAACAACCAAGTAAAACAATTAGAGTTTAATTTAAATCAATCTGTAACGGTGGCCAACAGTGGACCATTTAGAATTTTCGGTGTACCAACGTCTCCCCCAACGTCAATTCCCCCTTCCCCCGTTTCCCCACTTACTGTCCACATGAACGTGTTTGGCAATTTTTTAAAATTTATCTTATTCATTGAATACCGTGACACGACTTTCGCGCGAAAGTCTTAAGCGCAATGACTTTAGTGTGACGACTTTACCGCGAATTTTTTAAAGTTGAAAATTGGTTTTGCACTTAACTTGATTTCTAAGACAGAGTTCCAGTCCTCTGCGCTTTGAGCAAGTTTTAAGCGTTACCAAAGGAAAAATTGGGCGAGCAGTTGTTACTCTTACGTTCTGTTCTTGGGAAAGAGGCTATAAACTTGGTTTTTATGCTTTGTTCTGAGCTAACCATATTGTAACTGCCTTAGGCTTAGGCCTAGGAGCTGCCGCAGGGTTTGCCTAGTGCATTATGGGCGAGCGGAGCGAGTACAAAATTCACGAGGTTTACTGGAGGCTTCGTCCTAGACATTGGCTTGATCCACTTCGACGTCTGCTCTGACATTGTTCTTAGTTCAAATGGTCTCTGACAAGTGAGTGCAAATATCACAAGTTTTCGTTTGCTACAAACAATATTCTGGAGAGAAGAAGACTTTGCTACTCATCGCGTAAGTCTTTTGCGCGCGCTAAAGTCGTCGGCGTTAAAGACTTTTGCGCTAATGTCATGTCGTCATTTAGAATTTTTGCGATGATCCCATTGCTTACTTGAAGTTCCTCTCGAAGACATCCAAGACCTGTTGTTTAGATTTATTTTGTTTCATTTAGTAAATTTAGTAATTTGAGTTAATTGGAATAATGAAGGGAAGTTAGGAGGAAGGAAATGACGGTGGGGGAAAGGAAATGACGGTGGGGGAAAAGACGTTGGGGGAAATGTCATGACGGCAGAATTTTTTGCAGACATTGCTTCCGATGGATGCCCTGTTGAGCAATAGTGCGATCTTACACTTTTGTTCTAGCGCTAAATTTAATTTTTTTCGTTAAATCAAGTTTACGTAGAATCAAGATTTGGAATCGTAGATTAGTTTCATTCTTGACCATGCTGTATTAATCCAGACCATTTGATCACTATATTCACCAATTAGGTATCTTTCAGCAAAGCAATGCCACTGAAAAGAACTAGGTTTTCTTTGAAGCCATGTTGAACCTAGAATATTTGGTAATAAGCTAATTTTTTGGACTTGAACAACAGGGTTATCCTGGGTTTCTTGTTAATTCCATGTTGGCCAGAAAACAAAAACACATTGGATATAGTTAAAGTTTAATTTAAATCACTCTATAAGATGCCAACGGTGGACCATTTTAAATTTTTTGCAATTGGTTAATTTCCTGTTGAGCGCTAAAATTCCAAAATAGACTTTTGTTTTTTTCGCTAATTTTAGACTTTTCGTCTAATAAAGTTTACATCGAATCAAATCTGTTCAATCAAGAACTTTCCTTTTAATTTTTTTCATTTTTTCAAACAGAATTTTATCCACCTATTGTGAAACTTTTTTTCGATCATTTAATGATTTTCGATATTGCAACTACGCGCACAGCAAAACAATATGTACTGTGTTCACAAGTTACCCGATAATTTTTGTGGTTTTTAAAAGCATTACTTTTTAAACGTTCTCTCTAAACGAAAAATAAGAAAAAGAAAATTGAAAACACACTTGACATTTTTTGAAATTCCTGTGCCATTTAAGAGCATCTACACTAAAGAATGCCGTAATTATAGACTTAACCTGTAAAATACGAGTTGTTGTCAATTTTAAAACTATTTGAAAGCAAATATGTTCTAGAGTTTTTGGTCTTTCATCATCGAGTAAAATTTTTTGGTCTGGTTCACGGTTTGGAATTGTTGTCCACAACTTCTGACAGCTTCTTCCAAACGTCGTTTGCAGTTACCAAAAAAACTTTACCGTGACTCAGCAAATCTTTAAATATATTATGGGAATTTTTGCCATCCAATAATTTTCTTTATTCTACGCACTGTCATCTATTTTTTGCCCCCAGTCGCCACCAGTTGTTTCCAGACGTCGTTTACAATTATCAAGTTAATTTTCTTCTTGCGCTCAGCAGCTCACTCTGCCGAAGCACTAAGAACAAATAAAACAAATAAACTACCAGTTTACGGGGAAACCAATGAAATTAACGTCAAACTGCAGATAGGCACAATAATCAAGTGCACTGTCTGTTTAGGCCTATACGAATCAAACTTGGATATTTAATTTAATTTAACCTTATACGCACAGGCAATGTTGCATGTTTCAAGTAAGATAATATGATCAATTAAGGGAACGATAAAGGTGCGTAGGGGTGCTTGGAAACCCCAGGTTTAATAAATGGTCCTATTTGTTACTTACAGTAAAGTGCTGGTTACATTTTTAAAATTAAATTTTTAATTAGCGAACTCAGAAGGAGCGCCTCAAGAGCGCCTACTTAATTTTTTGTTCAAGATGTGAGCAACGATTGCAAATTCGATTATACCAAAACATTGCTATTAAAAGTTTAAATTTACGCTCCGGTAATTGTTTTTCTGCTTCTTCGCTATCAAACTGGTTTTTAATTTTTGCACAGAAGTGTATGGCAGAAAGCCGCAAAAGATGCGAAAAGCCGTTAAGCTCAAAGACGGGGCATGCGAATTCAATATGGGGTTAACATATTTTTGCAATCTCTGCCAAGTTGAAATGCGAAAAGATGAAAAAGCGGTTATTCTTAGTTCTTTGCAATCCAACTATGCTCGCATTTTTTTGGCCCTTGATAATTTACCATTTGAGCCACTGACAAACGCTCATTTAACGTACATTTAACGTACATTTGTTTCTAAATAATCGCAAATATGTTTTTTTTAGTTTCACTCGCGTCCCCATACGTCGCAACCGGTTCCACTAATTTCCGGCCCTCGCATCCTCCACCGCCACCAATAAAACTCGCATATCCGCTGCGTGACGTATGCGCCCATTTTCTCCGCTCAGCAAAGTCCATTTCTGAATCCATAAACATTGATGACATTTTATGTTTGCGCACGTGGGGTTTTGTCACCTTTTTTAGCCTCGAGTGAGCCGATTTTAGTGGAAAAAGACAGCAATCGACCTGTTTGTTTCAAGGCCGAAAAGGTGATTAAAAAATAATTGATTTTCATTTTTCGTTAATTTTTGTTTTTGTACCGTGACACCCCGATCTTGTTTAAAATGTGGGTTATTTTTTGAAGTTGAACCTAACAATTCTAAAAAAAATAAGTTTTTCACATTTCTAACAAATTCCCATGGCGGTGCGCTTTCGATCTGATAAAGTAAAGTGTGGAGGCCAGGGTTCGGCATTTATCTTCTGACCATCTCACTCGCTCCGCTCGCCCAAAATTCACTAGGCAAACCCTGCGGCAGCTCCTAGGCCTAAGCCTAAGGCAGTTACAACATGGTTAGCTCAGCACTATGCCTAAAAATTCAGTTCTAAACATGTTTCCCAACAACACGACGTGAGAATAACAAGTGCTAGCCGAAATTCTCCTCAGGTAACGCTTAAAACTTGATCAATGTACAGAAGACTTGAACTCTGTCATAGAAATTATGTTTTATGAAATTAAGTTCAAAAAGAATTCCGGCGCCGAGTTGTCCTGGCGCCGAATCGTCCTGGCGCCGAGTTGTCCTGCTCCGATGGAAGAGATTTGCGACAATAACCAGGAGGAGCCCGTGCATTCAGGTAATTCATTGAGTCCCAGTCCTGCAGTTTTAGCTCATTTTAGATATATTTTGGCGCTTGCATTTTATAAGACTAAAACTAGGCGTTAAAATGAATGCAAATTTTATTTTTTGCCAAGACAGGTAGTTGCATGATTAAGTTTTTTGTGTAGGAATATCTCTTTAAACCAGGTTCAAGTCGTTTAATCTGTTGGTTTTTTGATTCCAGTCAGTACCAGTCAATATCTGGAATTTGTGGAATGTTCATTCGGTTTAGGGCTAAAAAATTGACTAATATACAAAACGTTTTATTATTCTTTTTTGGTTGGTTTCGTATTTTTTTTTTGTTTTTTATTGCTATTTTTTTGAAAATCACACAACACAAAAACCTATTTAACTGTAAAATAATGAATCTTGACTCACAAGATAGCGTCCTCCCAATTGAAAAATATTTTTTTGTATGTGTATGAACGCGATTTAGACGAAGAGCACCTTATTCGATTAATATAAGAAAAATTAACAAAATTCACAATTTTTGTTTCGCCATTAGATCATATTTTTAGCTCTTGACGCGACCAAATTGCCAAAAGTAGCTCATAAGTGTTGTCCACTGTCCACTATTAAAAACTCTATCGATTCAGTTTAGGAAGAGACTAGCTAAACAATGTAGCGGATTTCGTTGTGAGCATTTTTGTTGGAGCAAATTTGTGTTCCCAGAATTGGTTTTAGGTTTTTTTAGGTTTCACAAATTAACAAAATTAACCAAAACAGATTAATGGAAGTGATTTGCGACAAAAGGATGTGGCCGTACATTCTAGTAAGTTGAGTCCCACCAGGAACACGCCTGAAATATGGTTTCAGCTCAGATATATTTTGGCGCTTGAAGTTCATTAGACTAAAATTAGGCGTGAGTTTGAATTAATGGTTGACTTGGACACTCAATCTGCCACCTGGTTGCAATCAATACTTTGGACCAGAAGTCGCGATGTTGCGGTTGAGGACAAAATCGCTCTCTGATCTTTTGACTCTCTCGAACTCTCGCGCCGCCAGATAGATTGAATTGCGTGGCAAACGCACATGTGCAGCTTTAATTACTAGCAGATTTTTGGACATTTTATTAGTTACTTCAGGACCGGCAAAGATGAAGTGACCGGAAGCTGCAATGCGAGAGCACAATTTGTTAAAACAACTTTTATTTTACATTTTTTAAATTTTGTATGAATAAAATGAAACCACGTTGATGAGTGAATTTCACTGATCGATCGATCCATGTATAAAACATTGCCGCAAATTTTCATGTGGCATCAAGCATTATGTGGATTAATATTCCGAGGTCTGAGTTAGACCTCGAAAATAGACAGGTAGAATACAGATATAGCTACGATAGATATACGGAATATTTCTGTGTTTCTTTGGAGTACATTTTGGAGTACTTCAGCAAATTATGGTCAGCTTGTGGACACTCAACGTGCCACCTCGTTACAATCAACGCTTACCAGAGATTAACTGAATTTCTGAATTTCTCAGAAGTTTGCATTAATGCAATGAATTAATCGGATTGTGTAACCAACCGACAATAACCAAGAGGATGTGACTGTGCATTGATTGTAGTTCATTAAGAGTATTTGCAATTTTTGAGCTCTGAAAAGAATATATTTTTAGCTGTTAACTGCCCAAGATGCTGCTAAGTGTTAATATGTGCGCTATTAAGAACGCTCTATCAATGTTTTTAAATTAGAAGAACAGAGAAGCCCACGCGTTAACAAGATTTAGCAAATGACTGGAAGGATTACAGCTTTTAGTTGATCGAACTTTTTTTGATTATCTCGAACGCTCGTGCGCGCGCTGCTAGACGTTGTTGACGTTTTAGGGGCAATCAACGTTTGATACCAGAGATTAACTGAATTTCTGATTTTCTCAGAAGTTTGCATTAACGCAATGAATTAATCGGATTGTGTGTTAGCAGTGCGATTATGACCGCTTGAATGAATTAAGGTGGAAGCGAAGGTCAAGAAAGTCGTAAGACTCTTGAAGCTTCATTTGAGCCCATTAAATAGCCTTTCAGACGGATTGTCAATCATAAGTGAAACTTTTTTGGACGTCTTTATGTACTCACAAATTTGTTCGTCTTCAATTGCGTATTCTATTTTTGAGGTTTAACTGTCAGACCTCAAAAGATGATCCGTTTAATGCTTGATGAAACACGAAAATTTGTCGCAATGTTTTAAGTGTGGATCGATCGATCAGTGGGGTTCACTAACTTGCCAACGTGGTTGGCCCACATTTGGTAAAATTGCTTGCTTGTTTAAACACACATAAGGATATTTGGAATTGCTGTTGTTTGTATAATGTTAAAATCTTTCAGCAATCATTTTTGGCGGGCAACCGATTTTGTGAGGAGGGCCTTCAAAGCTGAATGTCAGTCTAAACCAAGGGTCAGAGCGGTCTTCACCTTTTCATAGACGATCTGGTGGACCGCGCCTTTGTAAATAGATACATGCCAAAATGGCCAAAGTTTTATTTCTGTTGATTTGATTTTTGAAAACTGAAATTAATACTTTTAGATTTTGTCGATTTGTCGATTTTCGATCCAGATTATTTTTTTAAATAAAAACATCAAAAAGCAAGTTTTTGTTTTTCACTGCAGGTGAAATCTGTAGTTTTACTTCAATAACGCTCTCGTTTTATTTTATTTTAAATTTTTGCACTTATCTGATGAAAGTCGCTTTTTTTCGTTTAACGTAAACTAACAAATATTCGCCATCATTCATCACATCATAAGCTCAAACGCTCTTATGATCTAAATTTCAATTCTAAATTTTTTGTGCTTAATTTTTTTTATTTCTTGAAATTGAATTGAATTTGAAACACTTTGAGAGCGAAATGTCGGTGCCACCTCGTTACAATCAATGCTTTAAACCAGAAGTTGCGGTGTTGAAGTTTTAGGGGCAATCAACGTTTGATACCAATGATGAATTGATGAATGCCATGAATTAATTGGATTAACCGACAATAACCAAGAAGATGTGACTGTGCATTGATTGGCGTTCATTAAGAGTATTTGCAATTTTTGAGCTCTGAAAAGAATATATTTTTAGCTGTTGACACGGCCAAATTGCCAGAAGTTGCTGCTATGTGTTAATATGTGCGCTATTAAGAACGCTCTATCAATGTTTTTAATTCGAAGAACAGAGGAGCCCACGCGTTAACAAGATTTAGCAAAATGAACGGAAAGATTACATTTTTTATTTGAAAATTATGGTAGGCTTGGTCACTCCGTCCGCTATTTCATTACTCAATTCTTTGGACTAGAAATTGCGATGTTGAGGTTGAAGACAAAATCGCTCTCCGATCGAACTTTTTTGATTATCTCGACCGCTCGTGCGCGCGCCGAAATTGAATTGAATTTGAAGCATTTTGAGAGCGAAATGTCGGAGGCGGTAAAGCAAAAACTATTGATTCGTTGCACATCAAAGCTATACCATGACTAGTTTTGAGTGTATGTATCTGCTAATCCAGCACGTCCAAAATCGTTTCTTCGTTGATTTTACTTTCCGGCCTTCTTCTCATCACTCCGCTCATTATTTTTTGCCCACAGACTCAACGACCATCCTTTGCAAATGCGAAAAAAAAACTCTGCTGTTTAGAAATCGGCTCACATCTCACTCAGGAGTGAAGTCACGCGGAGAGTTGGCTTTTCTTTGTTTTCCCCTCCTCATTCTTAATTGACCTCGTTCCCGCAAAACGCGCAACGCCGTTAGGACAAACGTCATGTTCTCTAGAAAGGCGTTTCTTGGTCTTTCCCAACCAAAATAGCCATTTGTTTCAGCTGGATCCAAAGGGCTTTAAGTAAGGAGACCAACGACTTTTGCTTTCGTGCTTTTTGAGGCTAATCGGATTCAGAAATATCGCTGACAAGAGTTGTTATGAGCCGCTGTCGAGCGGATGCAATATGTTTGCCGCTAAGTTGCGTAAAAAGAACAAATCTTGATTTATTGATTGAATTGCGTGCTCCTCTATAAATGTGTCATTCAATCTGTTCAAATATGACGTTTTTTTGGATTTGAATTGTAGAAACTTTTCCACAAAATTTAAAAACTTCACTGATTTGTTATGGGCTTCTGTTAAAATCGCTTTTCTTCCTCGCGCACGTTAATTAGAATGTTATCTTTAAATTTTTGACACCGGAATAACGTATTTAGAACGCAGGTAGGTAGTCTCGTTATTTTTTAAATTCGACTAGTTCAAAGTGTTTAAGGCATGTCACTAGTACTAACAATAGTAGTCAATTAAAACGTTATTTTTAAGTTTTTGACATACGGAAATTCGTCTTTTTTAAATCTGGTTAGTTCGGGCGTGTGTAGGTAAGCTAGTTAAATTTTTGGATACGCCTAGTTCAAATGTTTTTTTTGGCATTGCAATAGTGATTCTAGGCGAGGTTGTCGGTCCTGTTCACATGAACAGACAAAAAATTAAATCAACAGTAATCTGTAATGTACGTTATCTGTTCAAATTGATTTTTTTGCCTTATCACGCAAATTAGTTTGTCGTGTTTGAACTGCGGTCAACGAAAACCTGATGGAGCATATTTTTGACCAACATATTAACAATCATTTACCAATATGCAGATTGTTATACGGATTATCACCAGTCTGTCAACAATTCGCATTTGTCGCAATCAAAGACAAAAATTTTTTTTTTCACAATTTTTGGCTTTCATTTGAATTTTTTTAATTTGATATTTTTTGCACCTCGCATAATGAAACAGCAATCAGAAATTTAATTTTTTTTAGGTTTGAAGGCTTTCGTTTGTTGTTCAACTGTATGGAACAGTCGAGAATAATGTGGTGGGTTTTCCTTGCATGTGTGTTGGATTTTTGCCTGATTTTGCCTGATTTAGAACTTTGCAATCAATAAGGAATGTGAGTTGAACTAATTTCCTAGTTGAACTAAAAAAGCGTTTTTGCGATTAATCATAGCTAATGATTCTGAAATGCAATTAGGACTTTTCTGTGCGCTGGGCGTCAAATGTACGTGAGGGAAGACGAGTGTCGTTGATGTTTGCCAAGAAAATAGTTTACTTGTTTTTGGTTAAAATTTTACTATATTGAAAGCACGACAAGTACAAAACGATCGCGACAATCACGCATGTCTGGGGATTGGCGAGGGACTGGGGATACTAAAGTCCCCAGTAATCCTTGTTTATACTGTTTAGCAAACCGCAATTTTTTTTTACGTATCTTTAATTTTCACGTGTTCTTTGTCTTTTTTAAACTTAAATCATTTAGCACTGAAAAGGTGCGATTTTTGTGTTGGTAATCCTGGTAATCCTGTTTGTAACGCTGTATGGTTTAGCTCGCCAATGTTGTGTTAAAAAATTTGGTTGCGCGCACCTCCAACGCGCACGCACCGGTTGAGTGCCTTGGTGCTCGGTCGAGTATTTAAAAAAAAATTTTTTTTTTTGGCATTTGGCACTATGTTGAGCATTTAGCATTTTTTCAATAATTCAACTGGTCAACTTCCATTGCCATTTTTTTGCATTTCGCACAATTAACCAGAATTAATAGTTTTTCAAAAAGTTGTTTTAATCCGTTGTTTTGTCTTTGTTTGCAACGTTTCAGAACAAAGTGTACAGAATTGTGGTCTTTTTTTAAAAGAAGTCATATTTCCACATGCAATCGATCGATGTAATTATAAGGACAGTTACAGTTCATTTGATTTTCTTGGAAAAAACATTTATTTTAGAATTATTGTGCACTGAGAGAGGAGTAAAGTTTTGCTAGTTTAAAATTTATTTGACACACTATTTAATTGTCACGTTGGTGCGCTTTTTAACGAGTAATTTGTAGAGTTGCGGCAAAATGAAAGATATTGATATCGCACGAAATGTGAACTAAAATAATTTAATTAAATGAAAATGCAATTTTTGGCTTTGATAGAACAGCATCTTTAAACAGATTATGAGAAACCAGCTTGAAGAAACGTTATGCAGCCAGCTATGTTTCATATTGATGCTGTTTAATGCTTTTCTTCTTTATTTTCGGTGTTTCTTGAAAGTGCGACCTTTCAAGACTGAAAGAAATCAAATACATTGATAATTTTTTGAGTAATGTATCTAGTATCTAGCTGCAGTAAGTTTAGCTATTCATTTACTGCTGTCTTGCGTACAAGAATGCTCAGCAATCCTTTTTGCTGTTTCTCTTGATCAATTTCCGCTTAGAAACTATAATTTTTGTACGTTGTATTCGTTCAATTCTACGGTTTCTTTGTGGTTTATTAAATGCCTAACAGTTTGATTTTTTGGCTCCTGGGTAAAATCATTCATTGGTTCTTTCCAATCTAAACTTTTTTGCAATATCACCATTACACCCGCAAGTTAATTCCGAAACATTGTGTGTTGCTATTTACAAAACAGTGACAACATAAGTGGAGCTGATCATTTTTTGGCAATGTTGGTTGCGATCCAAACTTCAATATTTTAGTACATTTTTCCAGTTTTTTAATTCTATTTTTGTCCATGTTGCGATACGTTTTAAATAAATACATTTAAACAAACAATAAATACAAATAAATAAGTCTTTTTGTAAAAGGTTTGGTAGAAAGCCTTGGGACATTAGAGATGCCTTAGTTGCACCCGTTCCTGATCGTCTCGAATTTCAGCGGATTTCAACCAAATTCACGGTTCGCACAGAGATGCTCCCACTTATTCAAAATTTACAATTTTTGGATATTTTTGCAGAAACATGCAAAGCCAAAAGCAAATGACACTCAAGACTTTCAAGAGGGGAGTATCGCTCCAAAGCGATCAATTAAACTCACTGATGCCTTTTTAAACCCAACATACTAAACGAGATGGGATTATCGCTATGCGATCACCTAAGGTAAGGGAGCAGCTGACTGTCGCCACTCAATTTTCCACTCAATCTGATGAGATTTTTAAAAATATGAACAATTTTTGCGTTTGTGTTGAAAATGCTATTTATAATTTTAGGAATTTAATATTCTAGAAATCTGTTGCAATTGTTGAAAAATGTAGGTTTGATACCAAACCCCAAACGAGGTTGTTTCCACAAACAGCTTACACCAATTCTAGAGCTTTTTGCCACATTATCTTCCCACATTTTTAAACTTAAAAACATTTCAAATAATTTTTGAAGAAACTCGCTTTTAACTGCCATTTTAAAGATAACTTCGAAATGAAATTCAATAGAAATAATAGTATAGATGACATCTATAACTTGCTATTTTGCGTTTTGCATTATGAGGGTTGACGTCATATGTATGTGCACTTTTACAACAAAATGAATTGTTGTGTTCAACTACGTTGGTTCTATTTTCTCTGAGTGACACTCGAGAATTAGTTTTGAGACGTCACAAGCAAGCGGGTGCTGATAATATGGCATATTTTTGATCAAAGATTTCGGTAAAAAAAATAATTTGGACTCATCTAACATGGACGCGTTGCTACAATTATTAATTTTCTGTTCATTTTCACACTTTAAACACACGTGTTTCAATATAAAAAGTAGCTTTTTTTGCTGTACACTAATAAATAATCACTAATAAAAAATAATTTTAATAAGATCAATTTAATTCATTACAAGGGCAACTTAAATCATAGGTATATGAGATAAACTAATTTCTTTTGTTGATAAAACTTTTGTTTGTTTTTTTGCTTTGTGTTACACTGGAAAATGCAGTTATGACCAGTACTTCGTTTCACGTTCGGTTTTAAGTTTAAGCAATCATTATCGATGAAAAACTATTTGGTAACAATTAATGGAAAAATAGATCGGCCGGGTGAAAATGCTGATTTGCAGAGCCGAGCCAAGACGTGCTGACCATCGACTTGCTGGACTGGTTAGATAATAGTTAGGCGGAGGCTTCTCGAAATGTTTTGATATGCAGGGTAACTCAAGGGGTTGCGAAAATAATAAACAGACCGTGGGCTTTTCTTACAAATAATTTTTTTTGCCAGGTTCGTTCCCGTTCAGCCAAATTGATGCAATTTTCCGCAATTATATGAGACTTTACATTTAATAGAGTATCAGTAACTTAGCACTTTAATTAATTTCTCTTACCACTTTTACCGGAAATCCGCAATGGGCTAACATTCAAGAGGGATTGCGTGGCAACGATCTGATGAAGCAGAAACCGCAGCATCGTCCTGACCTCGTCTGTCGTCAGTTCTACGCATACATAGAAGAGCTCCTGAAAGATGTCTACGAACGGAAGATCTTCGGCGAAAGTAGGTTCCAATGCAAGCAACAAATAATAATCGTTTCGCATTTAGTGGCTGCCTACTTTTTCTCAGTCGAACATCAGAAGCGCGGAATGCCGCACATACACATGGTGCTCATTCCAAGAGATCACGAGGCGTGCATAGGAGCCGGATACGTTGACGAGTACTTCTCTGCCGAGATCCCGGACCTACCAGCTGCCGACGACCAGAGCGAAGAGGCGCAACAACAGCGACGACTGCACGAGTTGGTCACAAAGTTGCAGATGCACGACTGTGCAACGTCTGCTCCGTGTCGATCTGTGCACACTGGCGACTGCACGAAGGGATTTCCGAAACCATTCTCGGATGAAACCATTGTCGGTAGTGGCAACCGCCCAGAGTACCGCCGAAGAGAACCGCAACCTGTCGACAAGGAACCAGAAATCGACAAGCTTTACGGAAACAGCGTTATGGCACCTGTTCGAGGACAAGGTAGAAGGAAAGTTCCAGTTATGAAGCGACTGGACAATTCGCATGTTGTGCCGCACAACGCTTTCTGCTGCTAAAGTACGGCTGTCACCACAACATCGAGTACATCGCCGAAGAACGCTGCGAAAGCTACATATTCAAGTACATTGCAAAGGTACTGATATGGCCTACGTACGGGTCTCCGATGTCACCAACGCGAACAACAGCAAAAAGAACGTAGTGGTAAGTGCACCATCAATTGCAATGAAACCTCACATTCTTATTCAGGACTACGATGAGAACACGTACTATCGGAAGACCAGATTCATGACTGCCATGGAAGCAATGTGGCGGTTGCTCTCCTATCCGATTTACCGTATGTCCCACTGCGTGCAAAGTTTGCACGTCCACACGCCTGATGGACCAGGCATAGTGTTCGAACAAGGAAAAGAGAGGAAGGCCGCAGTTAAGGCAGCGAAGGGACCGAAGATCACTCCTCTCAGAGCTTACTTTGAGCTGTGCAGGACAGACCCAGATGCAGCGAATCTCAGATACGTCGATGTACCACAGTTTTATGCTTTCAAGGAACGCAAGAAGAAGTGGGAGCGTCGAGTTAGAAATTTGGGCGAAATTGTCACCGAATCTCCTCAGTCTCTCCGATAAATCGCGAGCTACTCGCGATTAGACTTCTTCTTCTTCATAGGGTAATTTCTTTTAATTATCTCTTTAATGTGTTCTTTATTCAGGCTGGAGTAACCAGTTTTGATGATCTCAAGACGGTTGTTGACGACCATGGAATTCCGCAAGTGCAAGAAACGTTCTATCGTGCTGCTGAGCTGCTTCACCTCACCGATTCCGACGCAATATGGACGGCGACAATGGAATCTGCCAGAACTGAGATGATCAGCGCGAATCGTCTTCGTCGTTTTCTCGCCATGCTGATCATTCACAATCGTCCGTCAAGTCCGAAGGAACTGATCAGAGACTTTCTCGACGACCTTGCCCGCACGTTGACTTGAACAACGCCAACGATCTGGATCGCCGGAACAACAAGATCTTGCGCCACTTGGCTTATTTCCTGCGGGAGCATGCGCTCACACTTGCCGACGTGGGTCTCGACGATGTGAACAACTTTGACGAAGAAGAAGTTCTCAAGGAAATTGACTTCGACGAGCAGCAGATCACCGCTGTGACCACCGGAGCTCCAGCAGCCAAAGATGACCTTTCGCGGGCAAACATCATGATGAACCAGCTCAACACCAACCAGCGAAGCGTCTATGACCGGATCGTCCAGGCAATCGACAATCCGGACACTCGAACAGAGCATCTCTTCTTCGTTACGGGAGAAGGAGGCACAGGTTAGTTGCGAGTTTGGCGAATCATTCAAATTTGTCTGTTTAGGCAAGACGTTCCTCTTCAACTCTCTCATTGCTCGGGTGCTGGGGCATAAGCGAAAGTTTTTGAGTTGCGCAACGACAGGAAGCGCCGCTCTGCTTCTCCGTGGAGGAACAACTGCTCACCAGGCGTTCCGCATCAAGAACGACGTCAAGGAAGCTGACGACTCCACAGTCAAGTACGACAGCTACTTTGCCGAACGGATCAGAGACGCCGACTTTATCATTATTGACGAAGTCAGTATGATGAACCGCGTCGTCTTCAACTACATCGAGAAGGTCGTCCAATCGGTGTACACTGATCCGGCGCTTAAAGCCAAGCCGTTCTGTGGCAAGGTCATCCTGCTCAGTGGAGACTTCAAGCAGCTTGGACCAATTCCTACTGAAGATGCCTACGGTGATGAAGCGCGAAAAGCAGCTGTTGTTGAGGCCAGCATCAAAGGAACGCACCTCTTCAGCAAGTTTTCGAAGCTGGAGCTGAACGAAAATATGAGGATAAGTCCATTCGAGAAGGATTTCTCCAAGTTCGTCCGTGAAGTCGGTTATGGCACGAACATGCAGAAGAACAGCACTTTTGTTGAGTTGCCAGAAGCAAGTGCGCAGAATGTCGAGGAGATCATCGACTTCTGTTATCCCAAGGAGTTCTTGAAAGATCCGCTCAACCAAGGGCATCTTATCGACGGATCGAACATCCTTGCGCCGACGAACGACACTGTGTTCAAGTTGAATGGTTAGTTCACTAAATTTTGCTCTCAGCTTAACCACTTTTTGCAGAATCCATCATGAAAAGGCTTCCCGGAAAACCTCGCACGTTCCTATCAGCTGATGAGAACACTACCAACAAAGACGAGCAAGTACGCGCCCAAGTAGCGAAAGTGAATGCCGTGGATCATGACATCGAGCACATTCACAAAGAAGCGCCAACTGGACTGCCTCCGCATGAGTTGACGCTGAAGGAAGGCGCAGTAGTCATGGTCATCAAGAACCTCTCTCTTTCTGATGGTCTCTCCAATGGAACGATGTTGCAGGTACGCCGCATGACAGATGATCTGCTCATTTGCCGTCGCTTGAACTCAAATCGGCAAGATGCAACGGTCTTCCTTCCACGAGTGAGCATTTTCAATCAGTCTGCTTCTTAACTTGCGGTTTTTAGATCAAGTTTGAGCATTCCTGCGAGAAGAAGAACAAAAAGGCCAAGAAACACTTGAAGTACACTCGAATCCAGTTCCCTGTGCGAGTCGCGTTCGCCAACACCATCAATAAGGCTCAAGGACAGACGCTCGAGAAGGTGGGAATAGTGCTCGACAACGAGGACTGTTTCGCACATGGACAGCTATACGTTGCTCTATCGCGAGTTCGGACCGCAGGAAGCGTCAAATACTTTTCCAGAGGGAAGCACATGCTGCAGAAAGGAAAACATCGCATTGTGAAGAACATCGTTTACCAGGAGCTCCTGAGATAGGATTTTGTTACGTTTTCATTGATATTTATGTGTTTTCATAGTTATTACGGGTAGTTAATACATCTATTTGTACCGCAAGCAGTGTCCCAAGTGTCTTAAGGTGTCCTATAAGCTCTAGAAGCAGTGTAAAGCGAAGCTTTCTTCTTTAGCGAGCATCCCCCGCAAACTCTTAATGGCCCCCACACATGAACCAGGGCCCGAAGGGCACTGGTTTACATTTAATAGAGTATCAGTAACTTAGCACTTTAATTAATTTCTCAGTTTTTTGGAATTCGAAAAATTTAATAGCTACCATTCAAAACGTTCCTTTTGTTATTCTCAGCACATTATACGAAAACTCAGAAACAGTTTAGTTTGGGATAATTCTTCACAATTTTAGATTATGCCCTATGCATTCAGAAAGATAGAAGTCCCATGTCCGCGTTTAATTTCTATTTTTTTGACATATAATAACAACAATTACGCTTTCTAGCCATTAATTTGTTTGGGGAGCAGCTTGAGCCTCTAGTGTATATTTTGCAAGCAAGATCAAATCTAAAGTTGATTTAAGCTAAAATGAACATTTTTGGTCACAAGCGGTCAAACCAGAAGCTGCTAAGTATCGCAACTCTTAGCTGGGTAATTGTATTCACGACCTTAATTGCAGGCTAGTTATAGCATTCGTTCACTGTTGTCTTGCTTAAAGAGGTAATGAATTATTGGAAATAGTTTTTGCTTCTTTTCTTGATCAATTTCAGTTGATAAATTCTAATTTTTGAAAAAAACTTAATAGAGGATTTAAATTAGCCACAAATTGTTACGAGTTTCGAACAGCACAAATTCCTATTTGATCATTTTTTTCTCTTTCATTTTTGGTCATTTCCGGATGTTTTTGCAGAATTGTTTTTGCAAATCCAACGAAATAAATAAATAAGAACAGTTCCTTTTTCATTGTTAAAGCGTTTATTTGTCGTTGAAAGCGACTAGAATTGGCGAACTTTTGTCGGTCTCGTTTCTGCAACGGGCCTATTTTATAATTTTAACTTGTATTAATGTTGACTGCATGACATGAGCGCAAACGCTAAAAAACGCAAAAATAGAATTTTGTTTAGTTGCTTTTTTTGAAATAAAGTTTATGTTCCCGGGTGCTGTGGGTGAGTATAGTTGACGAATTGTTTAAAAACAGTGACCGTAAATTCTCAACTTTGCTTCACTCAAAGATAAAGATTCTTGTTTTATTTTTGATCGAGGAAGCCACAGCTATTTAATAATTTTGGTTAATGAGCCGGCTAGTTGCTCGGTGATCTTTTTAAAAGATCAGTTTCTCTGTTTTTGCCTCTTGTTCAAGGTCTAGTTTTTCAAGAAAAGTGTATTTTTGAAAAAAAAATTAGGGGGTATTAAAGCCTTTCACCAACATTTATCAGTTGTGCAGGTGATTTTCATTTTGTGCTACACGTGCAATTTATAAAATTGCTTGCAGGGCAACGCCACAACATTATTAACTTGACCAAATTTAAGTAAAGAAGACAAACGAAAAGTTCCTGCTGCAAATGCGAATTTTTGAGTATTTCGTGGACTATACAACTCTGACTCTTTGTTTCCTCTGTACATGTTCTTTAATTTAACGATAGACTTATTTTGCCAATACCCTATATGATCCCATCCAATTTAACACAAATTTACTGCAAAATGTCTTGAAATTTTGATGTGGCAAGCGCCGAGCGAGAGTAGCATGTTTGCGTGGAAATTGATCCATTGGACGGACATGTGACGTGTTTTTGCGTGTTTTTCTGGATTTTTGAAGCTCGAGAAGTGATAATTTGGTTAGTAATCAACAGTCTGATTCCAAGCTTGGAATTTACTGCTTTACACTTCTATTTGTGTTCTTGTCGATTGTAAAAGTACAAAAAATATTTTTGAGAAGTGCATTTCCGAAAAATATAAAAAGGATGACGTTTACTGATGGGATTCTGAAATACTTTTCCCATTTCTTCACGTGCTAATTTTTGTATGCGCACTTTTTCTCCCAGTTTCGTTTGAGTTTGTCTCCATTGCTTGACTGGCAAAAGCGAATATTTTTGAAGTAAATAACAATCTGCAACTGGAATCTAAAATTCGCTTTTTTGTGGTTTGCGTAAAGAATTATAAATTATTTTTGTTAATTTCGCCGCTGGACAACAGGGATAACGTGGCGATTTTGCTCAAAACCGCGTTTTTCGGGTTCTCGTCTTTGGACGGTTACTGAGAGTGGACAGTCGTGGTTGCTAAATGCTCTAATTCCATTCGATTACCTTTTAATTCTTTTCAGTACCTTTTAGATCATTTCGGTTTTTGTAAAAGATAATTTTTTCTGTAAATTTCGGGTTTGCGAGCAGTTTGCATCATCAAACAACAGCCTTGAGGTTTAGGCTTATCTAGGGCTTACCATTTTAAAAAAGTAATACCTCGCGATCCAGCTGTCTTCAATAACGAATGTGAAGTAAACCAATTTCCCTCACTTAGAAAACTTTGTTTTCTCAGTTACTCATCGGTTATGAACTCTGAAATGCAGAAATGAAAACCGAATTGTTCTGCTATTCTGAGCGTCAAGGTCAATCGTTACGTGTTGTTGATTAAAATTTCGTTTTTTTTTTTGAAATTTCGTACACCTTTCTTCAAACGATTGGAATGCGATTAACTATTTTTGCCAGTGTTGTTGGTGATAAATCCAAAAAACTGATTTTTTTTGTAAATTATCACGTATTACGTAAATAACACTCTTTTTGGGGAATTGAGCAATTGAGCAACCGACAGGACTCTTTCCTTGAATTCAATTATAGCGATAGTCGTAACTGTTTCTGATTTTTGCTCCAAATGTCGATCTTTGTAAATGTAAAATCACAAATTTACATTTCACGAAAGTACAATCTGGCTGTCTTCAATTAGAACTTTGCCATCAATAACGAATGTGAAATAAACTGTTTTCCCTCCATTACAAAACGTTGTTTTCTCAGTTTTTTTATCGGTTCTGAACTCTGAAATGCAGTTCGAATTTCTTATTTAATCTCCGCGTCAAATGTGCGGGAGAAATCAGCATTTTTCAGTTTTAACAAACAGTTGATTTACCTTTTATTTTTGGTGAAATTGCAGTTTAAACAGAATGATTAATGGTATAGTTTTATTGCTGCCAGGTTTAAAATTTACGGTAACTGTTTTTGACCAATTTGGTAACTACACGCGCTCATAGCACCCGAGGTCACAACGAAATTTTTGTTTATGCGCAATCAAATTTTACATTTGTAGCACAAAACAGATGTCTTTCATTTCACAAAAATCTTTCATTTCACAAAAAAATAAATTATGTTCACAATATGTTCACAATAAATTATGTTCTTTTTGGCGTGGGAAAAAGTTTCTGAAAATAATCTTTTTAATAAATCAATATTTCTGAATCTACTGTTTGGATTTCAATAATACTCAATCGCTTCAATATGTAATTTTTGCTCTCAAGATCACGTAAAAAGTGAACTTTGGTTAATAAAGACAATTTTTGTCAGATCAGTAGCGGTAATGAGAAGCCAGATTCTGTGTTTTACCCAATTTTTTTTAATGAAAAACACGATACGTTTCTTTTCTTCAATTTTTTTTATATTGACAGTTAGAATACATAGTTGACGATTTAATAAATAAATTTGTTGATAATGCACGTCCTTTTTAACTTTAACGAGTACATTTTATCTATTTTTACTTAATTGTCCCACCCTTGGACTATCGTGAGCCAACCCATCCAATACACAATTTCGATAGGTAATTTCGAATGTAATCATATAGTCATATAATCACACTCTCACACATAGCATCTAAGGGAACAAAGCAATTTTTGTTTAAGCGCAACTATTTTTGGAGTAGGAATTTATCCAGCGAAATCGCTTTATAAATTCTGCTTAAAAAACAAAAAAAACAATTGTTTTTTCAGATTTGAATATTAGCTGACATTTGCAGAAGGTTGTTAACAAACTTATTTCGAATATATTTTTGGTACTCCTCATCACTGATAATCAATCTCATAACATTTTCTTTCATGAGTTTTGGTTTTTTAATTATTTTTTTACGTCTCTTTTACGCCAATGCACATCTCATCGAATCAGCTTTCCGAAATTCGATGTTTAGAGTCAATTTTTGGGCAAACTCTAGTGGTTTTACTGTCGTACGATCCAATTAATTCATGTTTTTGTCAATCTCGAATTGGATACGTTTCAGGGGTAGAAATTACAATTAATATTAACTTGATGGTTATATTAATTGTCCAAAATAAATTGATAGAACAACACTATTTTGTCAACATAAAGAGGAATTTAGTGTTTTCATTTTTCTCTGTGAGAATTTCTATAAAGGTAAAACATTGAGCATATTATCAGCTCTAAGAACATTTAAAAACTACTGTAATGAAAAAAATGTTCTCATTTCAAATATATTTTTGGGGATTGGCCATATCGATTGATCTGGTCTGATGTGGTCAGATGTGGTCATTTCACGTAGCCAACGCACATCTCAACGTTATTTAAAATTATTTAAACGCTTTAAATTTTCAAAAACACGCTCTTAATTACTTCTTAATCGTCTTAAATTCTTTAAACTTCAGAAAATCTTATTTTTGTTCCTTCCAAATCTGCTCTTCTAGCAAGAGTCAATTTCTCGCATTAGCAGAACAAACGGAACAGAGCAAATATTTGACAAAAAGCAGCGTGTATCAAGTGCTAATGTGGTAACGTTGGTTTTGTTTACATAGTGGCTGCATGTGATAGCAAAGGGTGAATCTGCGATTTATTGAGCACAAATTTAAATTTTTGTCGAGTGTGAAGTAAAATAAATGCGTTATTTTTAG
Organism: Steinernema feltiae; assembly: GCA_007213375.1. NCBI lineage: Eukaryota > Metazoa > Nematoda > Chromadorea > Rhabditida > Steinernematidae > Steinernema > Steinernema feltiae. The sequence goes on along the minus strand of MQUG01000675.1, from coordinate 7,303 downwards.
CAGAGTTAATGCATGCAAAAACGTTTTCGCTATGCTCTAGTAAAAAAAAACTTTTGAATATCAATAACACAAATTCACTGGGAGTGCAAGTGTCAGTGCAGGTTGGCAATGCTTGGTTTTTTGGTATTCTACACTGTCACATCGCAGAAAAAAACTTTGTTTCATTTCCTATATTCAGTTAAAAATTATTTTTGAAAATTTACAATAGACACAAAGTTTGCGTGCTTTTTTCTTTTTTTAAGAAAACAATATGCACACATTTCGGCGTTGCATGATGAAGCAATTTGAAGTCATTTTACGACTAGCAGAAAACTAGCCTAAATGTTTTAGGCTCTCAAAAAACCTAAAACAGAAAAAAAACCCTCAAAACTTTGCAATTTTTCTAAATTGTATTTTTAACCCAAGCACAGCGAACCAACCTTTTAATATAATTTCACATAATATAAAGTTTTTTGTCCATCGGAGTGATATTCGTTTTGTAAAATTTTTGCCGCCGCGATCGAAGAACATTTAAGACACTTGGGAAGCCAAGGAGGCAAACATTTTTTTTTTTGAAAAACATGAGACTTTACATCAGAATAAAAGATGGCAAGATCTCGACAAGATGACAAAACTTTTTACAGTTAAACCCTATATTAGAGTCAAATGATCCATTTTTGAAGGTGACGGAACAGGAAAAAATTTGATCTACTAATGTAATTTTCTTTTGTGCTTTAAGCTTTAACATGTTACTTCATTTCAAAAGGTGACAGTAAAAAAATCAAATCTATTTTTATGTGGATTTTTGAACGAAATCCATAATCTCATGGATGCGCAAAGAATTTTGGATCAAACCAACTGTAACTTTGATTTTTGTGCAAAGCTTCAGCGGATTGTTTATTAAGAGTTGGAGATTGATTTTTTTTTGCAACAACATACAAGCCTGTTACTGTAAAGCATTTAACACTATTCAGCATTAACACTTTAACAATTCAAAAGTATTTTTGCCGCTGTCCTTCGCGTCCAGAATGATCTAGATTTTCAAAAAAAAATTGTTTTTTGATCAGTGGGCCATCTAAATGCAACTGGTGCAATTTACTTGTTATGTTAATTTTTGTAATCCCAAAAATAACTCTAATTCCAAACTTGCTTTTAAGAGACGCATTTTTGTGTCTGAAAATAGGAAAATACTGTCGCGACACCTGTGTCAGCGACTCGTTCTTCGCTATTTCCACCAGGAAAGCAGAACTAATTATCGCTACTTTAGCTTATCCAGCACGATGAAGCCATCCAAACGCCATCTGGATCCCACCACGATCGACAACGTGTCGCCGATGTCTCGGAAACTCCACGTTACAACGACTGTCTGGGAATTGGAAAGAACGCAACGCGACCGAAGAACTCGTCAGACGTAGACGGCGTCCACACGAAGTGTTCCTTTCTATTTTTTTCCTCTCTATCGCTCGACGTGCAGAGCTTTTACGATTTGTTTGTTGTTGATCATTGCTCGACGTGCTGAGCTTGATCCATTTGTTCGTTCGGATAAACTTGTTGTTTGTAACGGTTTGTCGATAACGTGTGTTTAGGGCTGTGTGATTGCGATCGCCAGCTGCAACGTTCTTTTGCGAGAGACTCTACGATCCTCAAGTGGGTGAGACACTGAGATCGTGAACGGACGTGTGCGATATCCATCGACACGTAATTTGGAACGACGTGCTGTTCCTCAACGGCTTGGGAAGAAATACCGATATCCGCGTGGCAGCGGTTTTCCGTTAGTTGTCGAAAGGCAGCAAACGCAAGATCGCTTTGGAGAGCATTTTCCACGCTCCAAGAACTCCGACTAGCATTGCGAAGCTAGGGTAGGAGCCTCCAGAAATCTAATCCGTTCCTGAAGCAGAAGGCATTTGCTTTAAATACGTTCCTCGGAAAAATGTTAAAACGCTTAAAAATTATTTTTTTAGACAAGCTCACAAGTTCTGTTTACAAGCTGAATTTAAAACACTTGCTTTTACGAACGCAATTTTTTGTCTTGTTGTGTTAATATGAAAATACGTTCTTGACTTGACTTGACTGTGACTGACGAAGTTGGCGTAAGCTAGGTAAGAAAACCGCGGATTTTAGAGGCGCTGAAATATTTTTAAACACTTCAAATATTTTTGTGATCAGGTTAGCTGTTCTCGTTGACTTTAAATTTAAGAAACCCAAATATTATTCTGTGAAAAGCTGCTTTTATGGACTACAAATAAATTGTGCAAACTTTCGTGTCATTTGGGTTCTACTAGCGAATCGGTACCAAAACGTTTTTTTGTAGAGTTACTTTCTGTTCCACACACCATTTCATTTCAAACTTCACGCAAAGCCATACGAAGCATGATAAGCCAAAATTTAAGAATATCGGGCGAAACCAAATTTTGGCAATCTGAAATTTTTGTAAACACTTGAATTATTTTTGGGATCAGGTTTGCTGTGAGCAATGCTCGTTGACTTTAAACTTAAGAAACCCAACTACGGCAAAATCGGCCCACTAGCAGCGTTAAAATTTAAATTTTGGCGGAGACTTTGCGCTAAACTTTTTTTGGGCTTGCTCTGGATGCGCAAAGATCCATAGCATAATTTTGGAAATACCGACTGAAACTTCGATTTTTGCGCCAAAAGAGTCTTAAATCACAAAAAAACATTCATTTTTGCTTTAATTCCTTCCTCCTCCAAGAAGCTGTGTTACAAGTGTTACGAGATTGAATTTATCACTACTTGTTAATAATGTGACGGCGAGGACCAAAAACGGCGCAAGCATTATGAAGGCAAAATATGCACAAGCACACCAAGAAGAGAGCATTTTACCGTTCTACCGCCATTTTACAGCCGTTGTTGGTCGTGCTCTGGAAAACAGCGTACAGTATTTTTTTTTTTTTTTTTTGGCGTAATGCTGTGAGCAATGCTTGTTAACTTGAACGTCTTAACAGCTAAATACCAAAGAAAATTATATCATTGAGAATAAGAATTACATTTTTGGTTAAAGATCAATCAAGTTTGAAAATTACTTTAGAGAAAATTATGCGAATTTTTGAGATTAATCCTTTTTTTCATTTGAACAGTTATGCTTAGTGGAAATTTCGCTTATTCTAAGGTTTAAAGACGCATAGCTCGCATTTGCCTCCGCTGTCCTCCGCTCCCAGCCATTACAAATCCGCTGCACATCACTTTTTGCTCTGTTCTCCATTTGCCGAAAACACACGTCATGTCTCTGCTGCTGGCTTGTCTCCCCAGCTCGCAGCGCGCTCATCTTTTTGCACTCAAAACTACCAAAACAACGTTGTTTGATTCCTTGCTTGCGCCGTGACTCTTACACCACTTCCGTGCGTGCTCGCCGCGTCATCTCCGCGTCAGCTTTCTATTCTCATCGCTGAGGCAATGAGAGGTGCCTCTTAAGCACAACGACATCCCATATGGTCATCCCGCATGGTCTACGAAAGCGATCTTGGATGGTAAATTTACATTTTTCTTGCTTTGCTTAATTCAACTCAATTAAATCATATTTTACTTTATGTGGTAATCATATCTACGGTACTATTCCAACAATAATTAAAATTGAGCAAAAATACAAAACATGGGTAAACCAATTTTTGTGCGCAACCCGGGGAAGCTTAGACCCGTTCCATTAGCCCTTTCCTCTGTGTGAGTCTCTCTCAATTCCCTGTTTTAATGTAAACGTTATCCATATTTGATCCTTTTCTGTGTTTTCATAACCAATTGTCTTATCTCTCCGTTCGATCTATCTGTTTTTCTAATGTTTGCGTTCAATCAGCGAATTTCCGTTCAATCAGCAAATCAATCGAATTCGATCTTTGAATCGAATTCGAACCCTACGCACCTTTACAGTTTTCCTACTTGAGATCCTATTTTTTTTTATGTATTATGCAATACTGACTGTGCGTAAAATCAAATTAAATTAAATTAAATTAGAATTGAAGGTTGACTCAATTTATTTATATTTTTGACATTAGTAAACGTTAAGTTAATATTCACTCTAGGATAACGGTGTGAATTGATAAATTTGAGTTTGTGAACAAATAACGCCTAGCAGTTCTACTTCAAAAATACTAAATAGTCAGTACTAAATTTTTTGAGGAAACTTTTATCAATTTTTCAGTTCACAAGTGTTTGATCAGAGGGATCATTTTTTTGTGGAATAAGCTACCAAACTAAATTAATTCTATTTTTATTTAATTTTTGATCATCATAAATATTAACAATTATCGTAATCAAATTAAACAAAACTTTTTTTTTCTTTTTTGGTGCGAGGCACTTTACATATTTTGTAATCAACTGAAGTACAAGAACATGTGCGGCAGAGGAGCAGGCGTTTAAGGCGTTTCTGGCGACAGCGAAGCTATATTGAAGCCCCAAATGACTCTGAAATGCACTCTCTGTTTTTGTTTTTCGCCGATTCATCTAATGTCTCTTGTTTATTGCGCTTAGGACGTTTGTTTTCTTGGCCCGGATCAGTTGTGGCTGCTGGCAGATTTTCTTTAGTTTAGTTTAAATTTTTGGCCTTAATTGGGTTAATTTAGATTAGCGCAGACTCTTTTATATTCAAACATTTGCAAATTAGTTTTCAATTTTTGTCAAATTTATAATTTAGAAATGGCATACATAGTGGAGTGCCTGCGAGTGGAGGTTTCCTCTCGGACGTGTCCATTGCAGCCCTTTTTTTATTACGCAATACTTGGCTCAGAACAATCAAGCAGCGGCGATCTTTAACATTAAAATCCGTTGAAATTTTTGAATATTCTCAGCCCAGTCATGGCTGATTTCTACATTAAAACTTCATTTTAGAGGCCTGCTTTGCCACACGGCTCTACTAAAAAATAAGTTTTTTTTGTGATATGGACTTGACAGTTTAATATTATCGCTGCGCTGCCCACATACAATCACTGAAAATTCAGTTTTTTTAATTCAAAGATTCAAGATTCTCGACTCATATATTTTTTGGCATCGACGACTTCACAGTCGAATGGAGGCTTTTCTCGGAGGTGTCTGTTCCCTCCATTGCAGCCATTTTTTAAATATACAATACTTGGCCACTATAATCAAGCCGCGGCAATCTTTAACATTGATATCCGTTAAAATTTTTGTAAGTTCTCAATCCGGTCAAGGCTGGTTTTCAACTTGAAACTTCGTTTTGGAGGCCTTGGCACACGGCTCGATTCAAATCAGTTTTTTTTTGTAATATGACCATGACAGTTTGATATTATCGCGCTGATAATGCCTATCAACATACAAAAATGCTATCGAAATGCCTATCAACATAAAAAATTACCATTTTTCAAAAAATTTTATATACTTTAATATACATTTTTGGAATAAATTTTTTCTATGTTCTCTACTTTGCAGCTGTTCCCTTCTTAAAATTACATTTTTTAATTTGCAAACTGCATGCTCAAGCATTTGTGTTCAACTGCAACCGTTTCTCAAAGTCAGTTTCAATTTCTTTCAAATTTGCATCACAAAACACACATTTCTTAGCATTTCTATGTTTTGAATACTGGTCTTGATGTTGAGCTTTCAACTAAAGCATAGCAATTAACTGATGGAAAAGCAGAAAGGAGTATTTCTGTTTGTACGTTTTGGGGCCAATGGTGTCGCCCAGTCGAACATTGAATTGGCCGGTTCGATACTCGACTCATTCATTGTCAGTATAATCAGTTAATCAATTTTTTTATAGGCAATTGTATCTCACAATACGTCACAGTTCCTCTACCCAACCAAAGCCGGTTTCTAAACAGCAACAAAACTTCAATTTGGAGGCTTGTTTTGGAAAACGGCTTGCGTCCAACCAGTTTATGGTAGCCTTCCCGTTTAAGATTATTGCGCTGCTAATGCCTGCTATTTCAACTTGATCATTGAAAATTAAGTTTTTTAAATTTAAAGATTCAAGGAAGGTATATCAGATTTTTTGCATCCTTGCCTGGGCGTCTGCCAGCGGAGTTTCTCTTGGAGGTATCAATTTTTGCAAAACAATAATAATAATTTTTTTAGCATTTCTCTCATAGGAAGGCAACTTTTAACTAACCGATATTTGTTTTTGAACACTGGATCCACGCCCCTTTATTCTAATTAAATCGGCTTTTTTATTTTCAAATCACTGCAATAGTGAAATTGATTTCTAATTTTGGAATTGAGAATGAGCGTCAGAGTAGGTTGTTTGTCGTGCCCTCGAAAACAATTGTGGTAATACATTTTTGGTTTTGATGCGAATGCTCGATAACGTTAAGAACAAAATTGATTTTTACCAAAAATTTAATTTTTACGGTTCTCGTTTAAACCATTTTAATGCCAACTTTTTTTGAAGACAGTAGAGTATCAAGTAACCATTGTAATTTAATATTTTTTTGCTTTTTATTAAAAGAAATTAGCTCCATGCTCGATATCATAATTTAAAATAATTTATCCACTTATGAACAAATCCGTGAAATTGTTTTTTTCCATTATCAATGGATTCACATTGTTGTAAACATTTAATTCTATTCTATTTAAAAGTTCAACTCATATTACTGATTTTTTGAATCCTAAGCCTTGAATTCTAACAAACAACCTGAACTGAAAATGATTTTTTTGGTAATAGTGGTAAAAAACGTTACGCAAATTTTAACAGCTGTACGGTTCCCGTTCAAACCATTGTAATTATCTTTTTTGAACGTACAACTTATTTGAGAGCTTCAAATAACCATTGTAATTTAAAGCCTAGTTTTTTGTTGCGATTTTTTTTATTTTAAATCAGCTTAAAAACAGACCTCCAAGTTTTCTTTTTGCAATTCTCAGGGGTCAACATTTTTGTAAACGAACATTAAAATTTAACATATTAACTGTTTTAAAGCTTTTTCATTGTTTAATAAAGTTTTGCTGCAAAGTCAAAGCCTAAAACAAGAACAGTGAAATGATAATTTTTGCAAGTCACGGGGCTCACCCTGTACTTTGTTAGAATAAATGCGAAAAAAATCTTTCCCAAAGCACTCCCCGACTATGTCGTGATGACAGAATTAAAGAAAATTCTCATGATTTCTGTGCTTTTCTTCTGATCACATCACGTTGTCAGATTTCAGCTTGAGTGCGAAAATTTAATTTGTGTGATAACTCGAGGAATCAGGGGCTTTTCCAAGGCTTTTTCGAGCAATTATTGATAGATTTCAGCATTCATTAGTTTTAGTGCTACAGTACTTATGTAATACTTGTATTTTGATTGAAATCAAATCGAAAAACTTCATTTTTTTGCCAACGATCGCCAAACGCAATATTCCACTCTGTGAGCATCATATTCCCATGT